>JAOTAX010027160.1:0-11688 GCA_025629825.1 Erythroxylum guanchezii
ACTTCCACTCAGGAATGGACAATGGCCTTAACTTGCCTGAAGGTGCCTGGTGTTCAGCCTTGACTTGCTGACACACTTGACACTTACTTGCATAATCTACCACATCTTTCTTCATGCCTTTCCACCAGAAATGCTCCCTTAAATCTCTATACATCCTGGTGCTACCTGGGTGCATAGCATAAGGTGCATTATGAGCCTCATCCAGTATCTCATCCTTCACCTCTTTGGCATTTGGGATACAAAGCCTATTCCCTACAGTCATGAGTCCATCTCTCATTACCACTTCAGACCTCTTTCCCTTCTGAATCTCTTCTCGGAGCTTACTCAATTTTGCATCCTGTGCTTATAACTCTCTAACCCTTTCTCTGAGTATCGTCTTCACTCTAAAGGTAGCAACAACACAATCAAGCTCCTCCTGTTTCAAATTGATTCTAAGCTTAGCCATCTCTTCGAATAGCGGTAAATAAACTGTCTGAACATGGGCTATGGAAGATTTCCTACTCAAGGCATCTGCTACGACATTTGCCTTGCCTGGATGGTACTCAATCAACAAATCATAATCCTTAAGCAATTCAATCCATCTTCTCTGTCTCAAATTCAGCTCCTTCTGACTCAATAGGTACTTGAGACTTTTATGATCAGTAAAGATCTTCATCTGAACCCCATACAAATAATGTCTCTAGATCTTCAAAGCAAAAATCACAGCTGCCAATTCCAAATCATGGGTCAGATAATTCAACTCATAAGGCTTTAGCTGTCGCGAGGCATATGCTATTACCTTGTCTCCTTGCATCAGTACACAACCCAACCCCTTTCTTGAAGCATCACTAAACACTGTATAACTTCCCTCTCCTGTGGGCAAGGTCAAAACTGGAGCACTTGTCAATCTGTGCTTGAGCTCCTTAAAGCTTTTCTGACATTCATCACTCCAGACAAACTTCTGATTCTTTCTTAATAACTTAGTCAGTGGAGCAGCAATCATGGAGAATCCTTCCACAAATCTCTTATAGTAACCTGCTAGACCCAGAAAACTTCTCACTTCAGTCACTGTCGTCGAGGCATGCCAATTCACTACTGCTTCAATCTTTTTTGGATCTACATGCACCCCATTCTCGAAAATTACATGTCCAAGGAAGACTACTTCATGTAGCCAAAATTCACATTTGTTGAATTTGGCATAAAGCTCCCTCTCCCTCAGTCTCTGCAGTACTATCCTTAGGTGCTCCTCATGCTCTCTTACATCCTTAGAATACACCAAAATTTCATCAATAAACACTATCACAAACTGATCCAAATACTCCTTAAAGACCCTGTTCATAAGATCCATGAAAGCAGCTGGAGCATTGGTCAATCCAAAAGGCATAACTAAAAATTCATAATGCCCATACTGGGTTCTGAAGGCTGTCTTGCTTACATCAGACTCCTTAATTCTGAGTTGATGATAGCCAGACCTGAGATCAATCTTTGAGAAGACCGTTGCTCCTTGTAGTTGATCAAACAAATCATCTATCCGGGGCAAGGGATACTTGTTCTTAACTGTCACCTTGTTGAGTCTCCGATAATCAATACACAACCTCCAGGTTCCATCCTTCTTCTTAACAAATAGAACCAGTGCTCCCTAAGGTGACGAACTCGGCCTTATGAACCCCTTCTCTAATTACTCTTCCAACTGTTCCTTAAGCTCCTTCAGTTTAGTTGGAACCAATCTGTATGGTGGTATAGAAATAGGGACTGTCCCGGGAATCAAGTCAATGGCAAACTTGATCTCCCTCACCAGTGGCAAACCAGGTAATTCCTCTGGGAACATATAAGGAAATTCCCTCACAATTGGAAAATCCTCTAACCTGTTTTCCTTCACACTGGTGTCCATAATATATGCCAAGAAGGCTTCACACCCCTTTCCCATCATTCTATTAGCTAATACAGCCGAAATAATTCTTAGCGATGGTGTTTTTCTGTCCCTCTGAAAATCACCTTCTTACCATTGCCCAGGTCAAACTCCACCTCTTTTAGGCCGCAATCTAACTTCGCTTGATACTTCTCCATAACATCCATCCCTACAATGACATCTAACCCCTTTAGGTCTAGAGGTAGCAAATCTACTACCAGTCTAGATCCGTCAATGAAAAATTCACAGTCTCTAAACACTCGGCTTACTAACACATTCCTCCCTAAAGGAGTGCTAACATTCAAAAAGTTATCCAAAGGCACCGAATTCACACCAGGTAATGCCATGCTTATAGAAACAAAAGAATGGGTGGAACCAGAATCAATTAGAACATAAACTGCAGAATTAAATAACTGAGCCATACCCGTGATAACTTTAGGTGCGGCTGTAGCTTACTCCCTCGTCATGGAAAACACTCTAGCCTGAGCTTGACCCCTCAGCCTTCTTGGAGGAATAACCTTCTTTATAGATCCAGAGCTGCCCACCCCAGTAGCTGGCTTGGTCCCCACTGTTTCTGCTCTCCTCGGGGCTTGAAGCTGTGACCCTTCCTCTCTAGACATCTGAGGACAATCTTTGATCATATGCCCCTTTTCTCCACATCGGAAACATGCTCCCAATAACTTGTAGCACTCTCCCCTGTGCAACTTCCCACAATGCTCACATTGAGGGTTCAATTTTCTGCTCCTCTCTGCCCTGCTGTTTCCTCCTACTGAGGAGGCCTGCACTGACACTGCCCTCGACTGCTTGCTCCTATTGGTGGCACTACTCCCTACCTGACCCTGAGTGCGGAAGCTCTTCTCACCCCTATCAGCTATCGGAGCACTCACCCCTTTTCTGGAAAACTGCCCTCTAGTCTTCCTCTTCCTACTCACCTACTGCCTGATATTCTTCAGCTTTTCAGCCTAGAGTGCAGCATCTACCAACTGTTGGTAGTCACAAAAGTTGTGAATCAGTACCTTCTTCCTGATCCCCAGATGGAGACCTCCCTTAAACTTGCGGCACTTGTCTTCTTCATTTGCCACAATGTTAGTTGCATACCTGGAAAGCTGGGTGAACTTCAGCTCATATTCACCCACGCTCATATCCCGCTAAGTAAGATTCAAAAACTCCCTGGCCTTCTCTTGAACATATACCCGGGAGAGGTACTTCTTTCTGAATACATCTCCAAAATCTCTCCATGTCAGCCCTGGAGGCACATCCTGACTATGAGGCACTGATTTCCACCAGTGGAGCGCATCCCTCTGCAGCAAGCTAACTGCATAATCTAACTTCTCTTCATCAGTACATCTCATCTGCACTAGGACCCTCTCTGTCCTCTTAAGCCATGCTTCAGCCTTTTCTGGATTGGTGGTTCCGCTAAAATCCACCGCTCCATACTTGCGGAGCTTATCATACTGCCCGCCCCTAACCACTAGAGCTGGTACCGGAGCTTGTGACCCTTGGCCCATGGTATAAGTAAAGGCCGGGGCAAAGGCTTGAAAGAACTGTGGATCCATAGCAGGCATAGGAGGAGGAGGCAGCACCTCGTGCTGCACACTAAGTGGCTCCGAACCAAGAGCAGAGTGTGTCCCTGTATCTTGTGGGACATGAGACTCATCCGTGCTCCCCTGACGAGAGCTAGATCGAGCCAAAGCTCCTCGAGTTCTGTTCCGAGGCGGCATAGTCACTCCTTCAATAGAAAACCATTGAAAAATCTTTAGTTCATATTAGACAATTGTCAAAGTAGGCAAAACGGTTCAAATCTTTAAAAAAAATTTAAAGCATGAGAAACAATTTAAAACAATGCAAATAATGCATTTAAAAAGAATGCAAAACAATTTAAAACAATGCAAATATTTCATTTAAAAAGAATGCATATACATGTGATCCTACATCTGGACCTAAACGTAGTCGCTCTGATATCATAAGTGTTGAGACCCCGCCCTTGTGAGTCATGTGGCGACGTCCTACGTGACATCTAGGCGCGCATCCCACAAGGTTGATGTGCCCACACCAAGTCAAACCTCAAAAACGAACTCATCTCACTTACTTCCGAATAGATTTTGGGATAGCTCATAAAGGAATTTCAATAAGATTTCTTCACAACATTTGTTCCTCATTGCCTTAAGTTTCTAACGACACCAAAAACGTTCAATTTAGTTCAGAAATAAAGAAGTATTGGCTAAAACACTTCCGGGCTAAAATTTAAACCGAGACTGAAACTACACCCGAATTCAATCCAGAAATTGAAACTCTTAGGGCCTAAATTGAAAATCAATTCCTTCAGAAAAGTTGTATCTCTATGTATCTAGTTTGATTAGGAACAAGAATCAACTCAATTGGACCTTTACAAATCAAGATATCGCCAAAATACTGAAGTTTGTTTAGAAAAATATCCAACTCATACTCGTTTATTTGATCCTCTCAATTTGATTCAATCCATATTTTTCAAAGTAATACCAAAAGCTGTAAATTTTTATAGAGAGGAAGAGAAATGTCTTAGGAATCCAACGCTTCAAAAATCAGGTCAATCGGAGGTCAAATGAAAAAGTTATGGCCAAGCGAGTGGAGAGAGGTCAGAATTGAGGAGCTTAAGCATCGGTTAACTTCAACACTTGTGTTAGCTATTCCGTCTGGTTCTGGAGGTTATGTTATGTATAGCGATACATCCCATCAGGGTTTAGGATGTGTACTAATGCAGCATGGTAAAGTAATAGCATATGCATCGAAACAGTTGAGGTCTCATGAATTTAATTACCTAGTTCATGATCTGGAACTTGCTGCAGTAGTGTTTGCCTTGAAGATCTGGAGACATTACCTGTATGGAGAAGCCTTTCAGATATTAACTGATCATAAAAGTTTGAGATATTTGTTGAGCCAAAAAGAGTTAAATATGAGACAGAGGAGGTGGATGGAGTTGCTAAAAGATTATGATTGTACAATTGAGTATCATCCTGGCAAAGCTAATGTTGTAGCTGATGCATTGAGTAGGAAATCATATAGCAGTGTGGCACAAGTACAGTTATCGAGGTTACTGAGCTTAGTTCAGTTAAGAGCTTTGAATGTTGAATTAAATTTGAAGCAAAATGATACATTGATAGCTACCTTGAAGTTGAGACCTGTTTTGGTTGAAAGAATCAAAGAGGCTCAGAGCAGAGATCTAGATTTAGTGAAGTTAATTAAGAAGTTGGGAGTGAATCCAAATTCTAAGTTTGAAGTGAGAGATGATACTTTGAGGTTAAAGCAAAGACTATGTGTGCCCAATGTTGATAATTTGAGGAAAGAAATTTTAGAGGAAGCACATTTAGCAGCTTATGCTATGCATCCTAGTACTACCAAGATGTGTAACACGTTGAAACAACATTACTGGTGGCCTGGTATGAACAAGCAAATAGTAGAGTTTGTGTCTAAATGCATAACTTGTTAGAGGTTAAAGCTGAGCATCAAGCTCCAGTAGGGAAATTACATTCGTTACCTATTCCGGAGTGGAAATGGGAACAAATCATGATGGATTTCATTATGGGCTTGCCGAGGACTCCGAGGCAACATGATGCCATTTAGGTCATTGTGGATAGACTGACCAAATCGGCTCATTTCTTACCAGTGAGAGAAAATCTTTCACTAGATCAGTTAGCTCAGCGATATGTGAATAAGGTTGTGAGGTTACATGGGGTTTCATTGTCCATAGTTTCAGACAGGGATCCTAGATTTACCTTAAGATTTTGGGGTAGTTTGCAGGCAACTTTGGGCACCAAACTAAATTTCAGTACGACCTTTCATCCTCAGACAGATGGTCAGAGCGAGAGAACGATCAAGACTATCGAGGATATGCTCAGAGCTTGTGTTTTGGAGTTTCAGGGGGCTTAGGACCAATATGTGGCTTTGATTGAATTTGCTTACAATAATCAATGTCACAACAGTATTGGTATGGCTTAATACGAGGCATTGTACGGTAAGAAGTGTCGTTCGCCTTTATACTAGGATGAAGAGGGTTTAAGAATTGTCGAAGGCCCAGAGTTGATTCAGGACACTGTTGATCAGATAAAATTGATCCGTAGCAGAATTAAAATGGCACAAGATAGACAAAAAAGCTATGTGGATCAACACAAGAGAGATATGGAGTATTAGGTTGGTGACAGAGTATTCCTAAGAGTATCACCCTAGCGAGGTATACTGAGATTTGGCAAGAAGGGTAAGTTAAGTCCAAGGTATATTGGTCCATATGAGATAATTGAAAGAATCGGACCATTGGCTTATAAGTTAGCCTTACCTTCAGAAATGGCTAAGATACATAATGTGTTTTATGTAAGTATGCTTAGGCGATATCGGTCGGATCCAACTCATGTGATACTGACTCAGAAGATTGAAGTCTCTAGTAATCTGAGCTATGTAGAAGAACCAATTAAGATAATTGGCCATCAAAATAAGCAATTGAGGAACCGGGTGATTCCAATGGTGAAAGTCCTTTGGAAGAATTATTCTAGTGAAGAAGTCACATGGGAAATGGAGGAGCACATGAGAAATCAGTACCCCTACCTATTTGATCATTTAGGTAAGAATTTCGAGGACGAAATTTTTGTTAGGAGGGGAGAGTTGTAACATCCTGTTACCCATGTTAGGGTGAAAATTGTGAATTTTGAGAAATTTATGAGAAATTAGGAAAATGCTCGTCATGCATAAATTAATTGTGACATACCCATTTTTGCACATTCATATGATTGTACATGCTTTCTTTGACATTTCCGGGTACAATTGAGTTGGTAAATATGATTAAAATGTGTTTTGGCAATTTTGGTATTATTTAGGATATTTTGGTATTTTTGGTTTATAAATGGAAATTGTGGATTGATTTGAAATGAATTAAATGTGATTTGGCAATTTTGTATATTTTGGATATTTTAGAAATTTTTGGTGAATTATTTTTGAGTTAAAAATTTATTTGAAGAGTCATCTTATTATTTCGAAATTTTTGGTAAATTTGAGAGAATTTCTGAAAATTTGTGGTTTTTTTTTGAAAAAAAAAGAAAGAAGAAGAGACAAATGGGAGGGTGACACATGGCCCACATGCATGGGTGCCATGTGTCATTGCGTTGTTAACCCTCATAAAACTTTTTCTGTAGCTCTCAGTGGTCTTACACCAAAACCACCCACAACCATTGTTTTGCTTCTCCTTGTCCTTGTTTTCTTCCCCATTCACCGAAATCTATTCTTCACTTTGGAATTTTTTTGGAATCAAGTAAGTTATGTCTTAAGCTTTACTAAGTTGTGTAAAATGATTTTGATGATGGGTTAGTGTTAGAGATGAATACATGCATGAAATGGATTTAGCAGTAGAGTTTCGGTGATGGCAGAAAATATTGACTTCTCATGTTGCTCTGTTGATTTGCCGTGTATTGCATGCCTATACAAAAATGAGTTTAGAGCTAAGTTTCTAGTGATACTATGATGTGGGATATGAGTAACGTGCTGGTGTAGTGAAACTAATCCTATAAAAAAAATGATGAAAACACAATGGAGAGTAGGCTTGAAGTTTCGATTTTGCAGTCAATAGTTTATGAACTTGTAGGTGATTGATTTTGAACTATGAAAGGAGTTAAAAGAAGTTAAAGAGTGGATAAAAAATGAAAGAATATGCATTGGAGGGACATTTGGGAAATTGAAGATTTACAGTGGAGAGAAAGAGTTGAAGAAGGTAGAGAGAGAGCGAGAAGTGGAATGTGGGATGTGTGATATTTGAAGTGAAAGGTATTTTTGAATTGTTTTGAGGTTATGGTGAGTATTGATGAGATAAAAATGAGTTTAGAAGTTATTTCAGATAAATGATGTGAGGTTGAACTTAAAAAAAAAAAAGAGAGGAAGTGCAGTTCGGTGAAAAAGATGATGAATAGTGTTGGAAAAAAATTCTGGTTTTGGCATTTGTAACTAATGTTGCATTTTAAGTTGTTTTAGCGTAAGATAAGTTGCATGGGTGTAAAAATGGAGTAAATGTAAGGGTATAAATTTGTGATGAGAAATTAAGTAGAAGAGAGGAAGAAGATGGAGGAGAGTTGCTGCAAAAATGTGGAGAATTACATGCAAAAAACGTGATGCTACAGTACAAGGTGGTGGTTGCTTGTATCAGTTTATGAATAGAGTATTTCATTGAACAACCTTGAGTCTTTTGCCTATAACTTTTTCATATGAACTCCAAATGACTTGAAACTTGGACCAATAGATTCCTAAGTCATTTTTCTTTCTCTCCATTAAAATTTAGAGTTATCTGAATTTATTTGAAAGTGATTGATAGGATGAAAGTGTGGAAGTCTGCTAGAATGTTATGAATTGGAAATTTTCATGATCATGCTTCGGTTTTCAAATTATAACTTGAGTTGTAGATTTCTGAATGAGTTTGTTTTTAATTCATATTAAACTAGAGACAAATTATACAATTTTTATGAAGAGGTCGAATTTTAATTCTGTGTCTTTGATTTTCAAAATTTGAATGGAACTGAGTTTTAGCTTAGGCTGTAGCTCCACCAGGGACAAAAATCATGTCCTGTGGTTATTGATTAAACTGTATTGATGTGGGCCGAATTAGGCTGAGTTGTCTTCACCAAAGTTGTATCTCATTCTCTTATCTTTAAATTAATATAAAGTTTGTAATTTTTGGATATCTGAGCTGAAAGATATGAGTTGTACAACAAGAGAGAATGATCATGTTCTAGCCAAAAGTTCAAATGTGCACAGTCTGAGCTATTTTGTATATAACTCATTGAATACTAAATCAAATTGAATGATCTTGGAGTCGTTAGAAACTTAAGACACTTTAGAACAACTTTCTAAAAGAAAATTTTGCCTAGTTTTGTCATTTATCCTATCAGATTAATTATGCAAAGTTGACTCAAAATCATATGAGTAGAAAATCTGAAGTGGTCAATTAGGTTATGTAATTGATGTCACATTGTTTTATTTTGGCCCAAATTATAAGTACCAAATGTTATGAATGAGGGCTTGATATCTAATCAATTTGATGATGAACATTTCAATAAGATACCCGGAATTGTCATTGAACAATGCATTGTGCATATTTTATTTCGTTAAGTACATGTGTATAAAGGAATAAGTTTTCAATTGTGCAAAATGTGATATTTGTGAATGTGTTGTGTAAGTTATAGAGGAGCATACCGGATGCCAGACAGACCATCCAGGCAATAGCATATTGGAGCATTCTGTGAGTCAACCTAGATGATTTCCTAGGATTGATTTGATTTGAATTTAATTCAATCTATTACACTTCTAATATTATTGAACTGTTTGTGAGTTGTTTCTGGATTCCGGACCTGAGTTTCGAGGAGTTTAATAGTTGAGCATGTATTAGGAGTGTTTTGATTTGATATGAATTTTGACATTTGATTCTCAGCGAAAGTTGAATGCCGGAATTAGGTCCAATGACTGTGAAATCTTGTCTGAGCATTTATATAAGATTGTGATATATAAGATTTTCTAAAATTGTTGCATTTCATAAAATGCATGCTCAGATGAAGACGTTGTGACTTGAGTTGCCAGCATCAAGCACTTGCACGTAAAGCTTTGCTTCGTGATATATGATTTGGCACGTAGAGCTATGCTCTATGATATATGTTTTTGACTGAGCCCAATGGGCTAGTATTTGTATATGTGATAGGCACTCAGTCACAACATTAATAACAAATGTGGAGTCTCATATGCATCTGTATATGTTTTTATATGATCTGATTCGCATTGATAAATTGATATGCCATGATATTGCGTGTATTTAACATATTCATGTTCTGTATGTAATTTGTGTATGTGATGTGAATCCGGGGAAATCATCAATGATGGTTCACTCATTGAGTTCGCAAAACTCATAAAAATTGCAAGGTGGTTTTTCAGGTACGAGACAGGAGATCTAGTTCTTTAGACAGGACTAAAGGACCCTTTGGATTTTGTAATGGCTCAGAGGTCTGTCAGTTGGCTCTAGGAGTGTTGTGTCTTGTCTTTTGTTGTTTTTGTTAGAACCTATACGAGGCTGTAAATATTTTGTCTTAAGGAAACAGTGTAAATTTTGTGGATTAATGCAATGAATGGTTTTAAAATTTGATAACTTCTGATGATGTTAGTTGATGCCATGTGTAGGTTGGATATGTTTTTGCTCTAACATGCCATTATCATGGGATATGTACTTGAATGTTCTTGAATGTTTGGGTATGTACCCTATGGTAGTGGGATGTTGCAGGTGTCAACTTCATGTGTCCTTTCCCATCCTCCGTTGGGAATACATACATTTTGGTAAGAGTGGACTATGTATCAAAATGGGATGAAGCTGTGACAAATCCAACAAATGATGGAAAAGTTGTTCAGAAATTCATTAAACGATTATTCGACCGATTTGGAGTGCCAAGGACAATTATAAGTAATGGAGAAACACACTTTTGTAATAGATATTTTGATGCTCTCCTTAAAAGATACGAAATTCACCATCACATTGCCATTCCTTATCACCCACAAACGAGCGAACAAGTGGAAGTTATGAACTGCAAGCTAAAATGCATTTTAAAGAAGATAGTGAATAGTTCAAGGAAGGATTGGGCATCAAAGCTGGATGATGCCCTATAGGCTTATCGAATCGCTTTTAAAACTTTGATCAGAATGACTCCCTTTAGGTCGTGTATGGTAAAGCTTGTCATCTGCCTGTGGAACTAGAGTATTGAGCATACTAGAAAATGAAAGTTTTAAATTTTGATTGTAAGCGAGTAGGTGAGAGATAACTTTTGCAATCAAATGAACTCAATGCGTTTTGCTTTAACACATATGAGAATGCCAAACTATATAAGGAGAAGGTGAAGAGATGATATATTCTCATCTCAAGAAGGAGTTTAAGGTGGGAGATGTGATTTTGTTGTTCAATTCGAAGTTGAAGTTGTTTCTAGGAAAGTTGAAATCGAGATGGAGTGGATCCTTTACAATCACCCAAGTATTCACGCATGGAGCTCTCGAATTGGAAATTTTAAACAAGGAAACCTTCAAGGTAATCAGGCATCGTTGCAAGCTGTATCTCGAAGGAGTAGTCTCCAAGGAAAGGGAAGTCATATCTTTCCTTTTGAATAATTAAAAACTCTTCTAAGGATGAAGTGAAGCTAATGACCATAACTTAGCATGTTTGATAGTTAGGTTTCTTTCGAATTCTAGACCTTGGTTTTTCTCTCTCTTTATAACCATGGTTTGGAATGATATAGATGGCGAAACAATTTGGTGTTGGTGATAATATAAGCTAGGGACGAAAACTTGGAGGTTACATGGAGAAGAATAAAAAATGGGAAAAGAATACCAAAAATGATAGTGTCATGATAGTGAACAAGGCAATTCGCCCACATATCAGTGACAGTGTTCTATTTGTCAAGAAACAAAACCTTTCAATAAAGCTCCTCAAGGTCTTCTTGAGAACCAGAAAAAATTTAGGAATCAATATCCTTGGGGACTTCATAACTCACTTGCCACCAACTTATGGCAAAACTACAATTCTTGTTGTAGTTGATCGCTCATCTAGGCAAGTTCATTTTTCTGCTTCATAAGTGTCTGAAATTTTTATTAGAGATGTAGTCAAACTTTATGGAGTTACTGTCATTAATGATTCACGAATATATGTGTTTGCGTATAAATATATTTTGGGATGAATCATAAGTATATATGAGACAGATTATAGATTGGCCCTCTCACACGGGAAATCACCTCTAGTGTTTATGCTCACTAGAGATGAGGCA
>JAOTAX010027270.1:0-11682 GCA_025629825.1 Erythroxylum guanchezii
CTAAACTCAACTTCGATTCAGAAATTGAAAATCTTAGGGACTGAATTGAAATTCGAGTCCTTCAGATGACTTGTAGCTCCATGTCTCTAGCTTATTTAGAAACAAGAATCAACTCAATCGGAGCTCTACAATTTGAGATATTAGCAAAATACTGAACCATGTTCTGAAAATTATCCCACTCATAACCTTTTATCCAAATCCTCTCACTTTGACTCAATCAATCTCTTTTAAATTAATCTCAAAAATCATAAATTTTGGTATGGAGAGATAGAGGGATGTCTTAGGAATCCAATGCTTCAGAAATTGGATCAATCGGATGTCGGACGGAAAAGATATAAGCAAAAGAATGGAACAAATTTCAAATAAATAAAAAAATTTAAAACCTCACTGTAGCAGCCGGCTCACGGTCGCGACCGGCTCGCGATCGCGAGCCTCGGAGAAAAATGGTCGGCTCGCGATCACGACGGCTCACGATCGCTAGCCTCGGAGAACAATAGTCGACTCGCGGTCGCGATGGCTCGCGATTGCGAACCGCTGCGCCCACTATCTCCGATTTTTCTTTTCTTTTCTATCAAAAACCACTGAACTTCAAAAATTCATAACTGTTTACTCAAAACTCCAAAAATTGCATATTTGGTACCAACAAAAAGCTCAAAGGAAGCTCTACATCTTCCTTGAAGAACTCAAAAACTAATTCTATCTCTAAAGGGGTCAAAAACCCAATTAAAGTTACTGCCCCTACTTGTCATTCCGAAACAGTAACTCAATTTCTAAAATTTCTATCTTTCAACTCCAAGGTCCAAACAAGTCGTATTATATATCAAGGAAAAGATCAAAAAGCAACCTACAACTTTCATGAAGGACCGAAAAATCAATTTGTCCTCTAAGGAAGTCAATTTTCCAATCAAAGGTTTCTGTCCTATACTTGTCATCTCAAAACAGTAACAAAAACTTCCAAAAATCATAACTTGACATTCCATGGTCCAAAAATTGCATACTTTACATCAATGTAAAGATCAAAACATAATCTAAAACTTTCATGCCCACTTAAAGGCAATTTCAACCTCTAACTAGGTCAATTTTTCACTCAAAGATTCTGCCCTGTTAAACATCACCTAAACAAATATCCAAACTTTCAAATTTCATATCTTCCAATTTCCACAATCAAAAATAACATATTATACATCATTTTAAAGCTATGCAATTTCTCTATAACTTTCATGAAGAACCCTTACTCTAATTTAGACCACATCAGTACAGAAATTAGCCTCAAAACAGTACACACAAACTTACTCTTAATAGCATTTTTCAAAAACAAAGCAAAATAACCTTATCTTCAGAAGATCATAACTTTTAATCCCGACATCAAAAAATATCATACTTCATGGCGATAGAAAGCTCTCAACAGAAGCGACAATTTTCATGAAGATCATTTTCTCAAAATCTGCCTAAATAAAAAAAGTCAACTCTCTATTACTATTCATCCCCAAAAAGTCAAACTTTTTTATTTCTCCAAATTCTCACACTTTCACTATTTATTTCTTGCTTTTCAACTTCCATTTCAATCAACTCATTCTTTTTAACTTTCATAACCCATTCAAATCTACTCAAATATCAAAGTCATCAAAACCAATCCATTCTTTTCTCATCAATTTTTCTTAAAGCACAATAACATCTATCGCACAATACATATACAAACACACTCATTTAAGTTCATTTAATATTTCTAAATTCCACTTAAAGATCGGCGTCCAACACAATTATTCTGCGGCAAATCCTGTCAGTAAAGTTGGCGATGGAATTGGTCATTCCATTTGTTGCTTACTGTTAATATTACCGACCTTTTTTTTTGTTTTCCTACGGTAAATAGAATTGATTTTACCACCGTACTCTTGGTTTTTTGTCAGTAAATTAATAAAAAAATTTAAAAATCCCGTCATCAAATTTTATTTGATGATCTTATGGTTGATGCATAATTTAAACAGTTATGAATTATCTGATATTTTGATTTGTTTGTACATTTAATTTGTTTAAACAAAAAGTTGATTGATGATATAAAGTTTAAATTATCTTAATTGATAATAAAAACATTAAATTGTACATAATAAGTATTTGTAATTCAAATAAAATAACTACAAGTACACTATTGATTTGGTGACCGCAGATGCTTTGATTGTTGCGATGAGATGCTACCCCTCCCCTTCAACTCATCCATCTCATTACGGAGCTGAGCTATGTACTCCATCGACTATTGCAACTGAGTTGCCAATGTTTGCAATGTGCTCCGAAGCTCGTGGACTTCATTGTTGCTGTACTAGATGTGGAGGATTGCGAATAACATGTGTTCGCAAATAAACCTAAGCTGAATATCCTTCCACGACGGTCCCTACCACCCACTGCATAAAGACAAGTTTGAGCCTCATTAACATCTTCAGACTGCTGAGACTGTCGTTGAATGCTTTCTTGTATTTTGTCTTATTAAAAGGCAATGTTTATATTAGTAAGTGATAATTATTAAGCATTAATATTAAACCATAAATTTCGCATACATTTAGTTCTCTATATCAGGTGTTGACGAATGTCACAACGTTATGCTTCTTATTGTGAACATGGAAAAAGAGTTGATGGGGTGTAGGCCTCATGCCCATCGATTATTCCTATATAAGAATAAAATGTTATAAGTGAACTAGAATTTATAAAAATTTCGTCAAAGTTTCCTCTATTTTTATGATATTTACCCCTTATTGAACAAAGAAAACAAGTCAGCAACACAACCATATATGGCACCAGACATTTATAACACTATCATTCTCCATAATACATATATTTTCATTCCAAAATTCACACATCAATTTAAATTGAAATACAGCAAAGTAAAAAAATAGAATATAAATGTAAAGTGTAAATACTTACAAGTCTATCTACATGCTAGTGGTGGGTAATAGATCCTACCGTATATATGGGAAAGCTATCTCGCCCTGATTCTCTATGTCTGTTAGTAGAATTACGATCTGAAATGAACATTGTCACAGGTGATCTCCAATATTACTGCCAACGACTCCATATTTGTTCAGAAATATAAGGTGGTTGTACACCAGCCTTGTTCATCGCACCAACAAAGTCCCGATAACCTGTACGTGCTTGTCACTCCTATACTTTGTTAATGACCACGTCAAATTCAGAATCCCAAAAAAATTCTTTCTGAAACAAAATGAAAAACATTTGATAAATACTTATAATGTAATAATATTTAGCTAATTAATGTACAAAAATTAATTAAAAAATAATATCTTTTTGTACCTCAAACTCCTGATAGTAAAATTCCTTTGTGGCCTGAGAGATATTCTTCCATACATAACCCTCAAGATCAATCTTCTCCTTGAATTTGGATGTCATGTTTCTTGAGCACAATCCAGACAGAATCAACTTAATATAAAAACAAATAATTTTATACCATTTTTAAATTTAAAACTATAACTTAATTATAAACATATAGTGTTTCATGTATTTCACTTACAAATTATTGGCAATTGTGATGTAAGTTCTTCCATTAGGTTCCTCAGCTCTAGGCTGGTAGCCACTTCCTTCATCCTAATCGTTTACCCCTGATATCTCTGTCACTATAGGGGTAGTGGATGATGTAGGGGTGGTGGATGGTGTAACTACAGGTACAGATATATTTTGTTTTCTCTTTGGTGGCATATTGCAACCTGAAATTCATATTTAATTGAATTTTCTAGAAATATAACAGTTTGAATTCAATATTTTACACAATATATTGAAAATGAAATAATTTATTTGTTAAATATAATATTAAATTACAACACAAATTAATCGATATCATCGCTTAATTGTAAATCAAATTATCTTCTTTTTCTGAAGGATTAGAATCAAACTCAGGCTCCTCTTCAGATCTCTAGCCCTCGTCATTCTCTCTAGATGAAATTTCAACATATTCATTAGATGGATCGTTCAAAGGTTCATTATCATCATATGTGACAGATGCCTTTGTTTCACAAACATTTTCCTGAAAAGCTTCACTCTCAATTCTCTGTTCTCCTTTTCCATGTGATTCAAAAACACCTCTAGGTTTAACTTTGCAAATAGACAACCAATCTGACTTATCTCGTCGTAAGCTAGGAAAAGAGACATAATACACCTGGATCGCTTGCATTGCCACACAAAAGGTTCAAATTATCTAAATCTTTTTCACTTGTTGATTTCAACTAGATTGTATCGACTGTGCACTTTTGTACCAACATTTGGAGTTGGATCAAACCAGTCACACTTAAATATCACACTTCGCTTCATTGGCAATGTAGAGTACTTAGTTTCAAGTATCTCAATAATTTTACCGTAATAGTCCATGAATTCTCTTTGTATGCAAACTCCATTATTTATTGTTGTCATGCTATGAGCATGATATTCTATATGATATTTGTATCCATTAACAAAATACATCGAATACGATTTAACAGTTCGCAAAGGTCCCTTCGCAAGATCATATATGAACTTGTTCTCCATTGGATTTTCTAAAGCCTACACAAAAGAAATTATCATATTAAAAAACATAATGTCATTTGAACACTTAAATCTTATAAGTCAATCATTTTAAAATTTGTAAGTTAAAACTTACATATTTCTCGAACCATAGACGAAAGTGTCTTCCAACTTCTTTATTGATATCATCCTGTGTTTTGTCGAGCATTAGCTCAGGTAACAATTCCTCGTATAATCTAAAAACATTATTATGTATTTCAGTTATGAATAACACTAAATTTCAAAACCCAAATAATCAATTTCAACTTACTGCACGAAAGGTTGAACCTCTTAATAGTTTAATAAAATGTAACAATAAACAGCCTCAATTTCTTTCTTTGTTAACATTCTTCTTATTGAATGCCCATATGTTCATCTAGGATATGTGAAAATAGATAAGTTACCATCAACATCACTCGTTCCTCCCCCATCATCATTACGAGGAGCTTTTCTTTCTCTTATGTGAACTTGTGACTCAAAATAATGTGAACAAAATGCACTAGTTTCCTCCACTAAATAAGCATTATATATTGAATCTTCAACTCTAGCCTTGTTTTTGACATTTTTCTTCATGTGATGCAAATACTTATATTACCGAATAGGGTTATTAAAATTTAGTTGTTAAAACATGCTATTACTTCAATTACAATCATTTTTGTTGAATTACCTCTCAAACAAATACATCCATCGATATTGAACTGGACCAACTAGTTTAGCCTCATGTGCTAAATGCACAAGTAGATGCTCCATACAATCAAAGAAGCTTGGAGGAAAAATCCCTTCTACCTTGAACAAAATTATTGGAATTTCCCTTTCTAGTTTTTCCATTTCAACCAACTTAATTTTAGATGATGTTAAACTTTTGAAAAACAATCTTAATCCTGTTATTACTTCCCAAACCTTATTCGGTAGCAACTCCAGAATTGCAATCAGAATTAGCCTTTGCATAAGCACATGACAATCATGACTTTTCATCCTAAATAATTTGTACTTCCTGCTTTCAAATCAACTTGTGATTTTGCGTTGTCTTTTGTCCTCCCTTCAGTGTTCATTATGCTATTGAACAAATTATCAAAAATATATATTTTTTCAATATGCATCACATCTAGATTATGACGTATCAAATTAGTTTTCCAATATGGCAAATCCCAAAAGATGCTTAGTTTTATCTAACCAAAGTTTTTACTAATGCTTGTATTAACTTCATCAGTTTCAAATTATGTAACTTTCAGAATACTTAATTCCTCACTCTCCTACAATATCTCTTCACTAGCTTTTTGAGGGGAAGGAGGTGTTTTTACCACCCTATTCTTAATGAACTTTTGTTTATTGTGTCAAAATGGTTGTTCTGGGGGAAGAAATTTCCTGTGCTTGCTAAACCAACATGTTTTGCCCCCGTTTGGAAGGTAAAACACATCAAAATCATTGCCACAATAAGGACAAGCCAATTTCCCTATTGTTCTCCATCCATACAACATGGCATATGCTGAAAAATAACTAATGATCCATATCAAAGCTACTTTCAACACAAAATTTTGTTTCAAAGACATATCGTATGTCTCAACAACATATTCCCAAAGATGCTGCAATTCAGATATCAATGGTTGTAAGAATACATGAACTTTATGCTTTGGATTTGCAGGTCTTGGGACAATCACTATCAAGAACATATATGCCTCTTTCATACACATCCATGGAGGCAAATTATAAGAGTAATTATGATTAGCTATGATGAATATTGCTGGCTAGATTAACCAAAAGGTTGGAATCCATCCATCGACAATCCTAACCTAACATTTTGACTTTCAGTTGCAAACTCATAATGGTTGTCATTGAAATGTTTCCACGCCAGCGCATCTGATGGATGACTAATTATTCTATCTTCCTGTTCGTGTTCATTATGCCATCTCATAAGAGGTGCAATAACATTAGAAGCATATAGTCTTTGAAGCCTGGGATGTTGACGCCCGAATTTCTTTTAGTTAGTTAAGCATGATTTAAATAATTTTTGAGGTTTTCATTTAAATAATTTGTGAGGATTTGATAGATTAAATTTTGGAGTTGTTAAAGTTTTTTCAAGTTAGTAGGATTTATTGCATGGCCTAATGGAATTAAAGTATTAAGGTTATAAGAATGTTAAAGGGCATTTTTGTGAAGATCACTTAAGGGTATAAGACCATAAGCTTATACGGAAGGAAAAAATGGACAATTTAGAGTCATTAAGGGCATAAAAGGAAGAACAAAAGAATGTCTTGCATTTTAAGAAGAAGAAAAACGTGAATTGAAGATAGAAAGAAGAGAAGAAGAGAAAATAAGAAAGAAAGAGAAGATAGTTTCAATGGTTTGAGAGAAAAGAAGAGAGTTGAACTAGTGTTTCGATTTTCTTAGACTTCAAGGGAGATTTTGAGTTTGTACAAGAAGGGAAAAAGGTAGAGTAAAAGAAGAGCTTCCATTTGAGCCAAAGATCTCTTCATTTGGTGAAGAATCAAGGTAAGATGATTTTGAATCTTTAGGATTTTTGGAAGGATTTTAGTTTATGGAGTTTAGAAAATGCATGAGTTTAAGCATTCTAGAATCAATTTTAGTGATTTTGCAATGTGAGATTTTCAATTGGATTCCTACTGAATGGGGTTTTGCCATTGATGAAGAAAATCAAGAAAGGCAAGAGGGGCAAGTGGAGAGGCATTTTTGAGCAAGTCTTTAAGCAAGGAAATTCAAAGTGGGTACATGTTTATAATAGAGTAAATAAGCCACATATGTTTTCTTTAAATCAAGGAAGTTTAATGATTTCAATTGCATCATAAATATTGCATTTATTGCTATTTGAATGATTTGAGAAAGTGCTACATGATCGTTATATAAATTTTGTGTTGATTTATGAAAAGGTTTTGAAAGTGATTTTTTGAAAAGATAACATGATTATGAAACCATGTTTTCGAAAATGGTTTTCGAAATATCTCATGTTTATGAAAAATCAAGTTTCAGAAAAGTGCCATTTTGGGGAACAAATTTACAAGTTATCAAATATGTTTTATGTGGGTTTGTGGTGGTCCCCTAAGTTAAGTCTCGTGCACATTGACCAAGTTAAAAGCTTTTCTTGCCTACCCGCTAGTGGTATGGAGCTCCTTCATGGACTCCCATAATTTCACGGCTACACAGGACCATTAAGTGGAAATGTGTAGTACGTTTTATTTTTGGATCCACCCGAACCATTTTGATGTGCTCATGTGCTTATGTTATGTAAAAATTGGATGTATTCATGTTTTGTAGTTTGTGGATTTTGGGATGAAAACTTAAGAACCATGTGTTTTATGAACTAAGTGAGAATTTCCTATGACAAGTGAATGTTTTCAAAGGTTTCGCTTATTTTTCTGTTATAAACTATTACCCATGAGCTTTCAAGCTCACCCCCTTTTCGTCCCATCTTCAGGTGAAGAGAATGAGATCGAGTAACCAAGATTTGAGGCATCATCCAACTTTTGATACGTTTTTGTAAATTAAGTTAGAATTTGTAAAAGTAAGACTTTAGACACATTTCAAGAATTATTAGGTTTGACATCTTTTAAATTTTGGATTTTGATACCGATGATGTAATGTGGCTTGGAATGTCATTAAAGTTTTGTAAACTCTAATCTTTTATTGTTAATGAAGTATCAATTATGTATGGATGATGTTGAGTTGGAATTAGGTACATTTGAGGAAGTCACCAACTTGAGATGATGATTTTTGAACATGAATTGTTGATATATATCAAAAATCATCATCTCAAGTCGATGACTTCTTCAAATGTACTTAATTCCATCTCAACATTATATATATACATAAGTGAGATGTTATGGACAAGGAATGATGAGATGTAGCTGAGATTTGAGAGTTTAATGAAATCAATTTTTGTAGCTAAATGTATAAGAAGTGATATTGTACTAGAGGAAGTGAATATGGGACAGATACATTGATTTGTAATTTTGACCATTATAGAGGCAAAATGTCTTTTTGGGGTCCTCATGGAAGTTGTAGCTCTAGAACTCCTCTTCGAAACGATCTTTGAATGACCCCAATCTGACATCCCTAGTGAAATTTGTGTTCATATGGGACATAATCATAGTCTTTCATATGGGAAAAATTTGTGTTCTGACTTCGGGGGAAATTTTAGATTGATGTAAGCTGAATTAGAGAAAGTTTTCTTCATGAAACTTGTAGATCTTTCTTTTATCTTTCCAACGGTATATAGTAAATGATTTTTGGACATCGGAGTTAAGAGATATGATTATTATAAGTGGTGATGCTTCCTTAACTAAGCCTTCATCTAATGCTTCTTTGACCATTTGTCTAATGCATCTTTGACCATTCGTCTGATGCATCTTTGATTAAGCCATCGTCTGGCCCACTTTTGACCAAGCTATCATATGATTTCGTTCTACCTTCGCCTGATTCATCTTAGACTAACTTCTTTCGTCTGACCCATCTACCTTTTGAAAATTCAAGATTTTGATCATCTAGATTGCAAAATCTCTCTTTGAGGTCTTCACAAAAGTTGTAGATCTCGAAGTCTTCTTTGAAACTATCCTATGAAGATCTTATTTTGACATCTATAGTGAAAGTTATGCCAATTGTCCCAAGACAGGTACAACAAGATTGAGAATAAAATCATGTTTGAGTCTTTTGGCCATAACTTCTTCGTCAGACCTCCAAATGACCTGAGTTTTAAACCAATAGATTCCTAATACATTTTATTATCTCTCTATAAGAATTTATGGCTTTTGGTATTTATTTGAAAAAGATTGATTGAATCAAAATAGGGGTATCGGTTGGAAGAGTGTGAATTGGATATTTTACTGAACATGCTTCAGTATTTTAATCATATCTTGATCGGTAGAGCTCTGAATAAGATGATTCTTGTTCCCAAATGAAAAAGAGACATAGAGAGACAAATGATCTAAAGAGATAGAATTTTAATTCAGTCTCTGAGACTTTCAATTTCTGGATGGAATTTGAGTATAGTGTATTGTTTCAATTTAATAACAATTCGGAAGTGTTTGGGCTATAACTTTTAGATTACTAAACGAAATTGAATGATTTTGGTGTCATTAGAAACTATTGACAATGGGGAACAAATGTTCTGAAGAAGTCAAATTGAAATTCAGGTTTAAAATTCCCAAAAGCTGTTCTGAAATAAAAGAAATGAGTTTGTTTTTTATGTTTGACTAGTGTGGACATGCCACCCTTGTGGGATGATGGTTAATGAGGGTTCATTGAAATGCACCTACAGGGTAACAAGTTCACATTTTATGACATTAGAGATGTTGTCTGCCCTTACATTTAAAGTGAAGAAGGCCTAAAATGGTTGAAGGTCATGATTGATTCAAAGGATATTGTTCATGAGCTAAATTAATCTGTAATAGAAATTAAGTGATTCAAAAAAAAACCTAGAGGGAAATGCACTCATGTTTTATGACTCTGAAAATATGAAGTAATGAGGATCATGGTTTATGAATCCACAAATGAATCGATGATTTTTATAAGATTTCACGGAAATAACCCTTCAGGGTAATAAGCTCACGTTGCATGATTCCAAGCATTGGGCTCTGGAATCAAGAGGGGTTTAATAGATGTGGTATCAGAGCCTAGAATTAAAATCTTGCATGGGCATCTTTTGGGACATGTGTCAGTACCATGAAAATTGTTAAGAGTTTGAGTTGATAAAATTAGTTAGAAAAATGATACTCTTTTATGATATGAGAAACTGAAAGTTTGTGGATGTTTAGAAATAAGGAATATTACGTAGTCCGATATGTTAGACATAGATTCAGTATTTTTGGTTATGTTAGTAAATATGGTGACAAAATTTTGTTGTGGATATGTACTTGAATTGATATGGATGTGAAAATATTTTCATGAATTGACAGAGAAGAAATAGAGACATAAGTGGAAATGACAAGATTTAAGGTGTACAAGCAAAGTGGAATTAAGAGGTTGAACTTGGAATTTAAAATGATTGTTTAAGTGTTGTGATAAGAGTTATGATGTGGTATAAGAAGATATTAGTAGAATTAAGATTAGAATTTCATAATGATTATGCATCAATAATTATGAATTGATTAAGGATATACATATGGAAGATAAAGAAAATGACAATATGAAAATGAGATAGAAATGAGGAAATAGTAAAGGGGAAATGAAATAGACATAAAGGACTTTTCATGAGATGGATGAAATGATATGTAGTATGGAGAAAGTTAGAAATACATATAAGATGGGAATTTATGTATGAATGAGATTAAGAAAAAGATGAAGAATTAAGTGAGAAGAGTTAATGCAAATGTTGTCTAGGACTGATTGAGCCCAAGTTTATATTATTAATTGGCTGCATTTTCATAACTGTTAATGCACTTTTTGACTCCTAATTTGTGATTTTTATGCTTAAGAGAGTTCCTCATAGTGAGCTCTTATTAACTGCAATTTGTTAGTAAAATTGTTGCAATTTGATATTAATTGCTTTATAATTATTCCTAAGGACAATTGATGCTGCAAATTACTATTTTATATTGCAGAAAAAAAGGAGTCAAAGAGATGAGAAAGTCAGCAGGTTGTGAGGTCCTTCACGCACGTCACGACGCATGTAGACAACGACACACCGCAGCGCACACCATTTGAGTCGCCACGGCGAGCGAGTCAAGGACCACACGCCGCTGTGTAAATTAATTGGCTCGCCGTGGCGAGTAAGCCAGAGCACACGTCGAGACGTCCAGACAGATACCTGGACTGTAAATGAAAAAGTATCTCATTGTTCCGACCCGATCTGGCTATTTACTTTAAATACTTGCCAAATTAGGTCATAAGGGTCGGCTGGCTACACATACATGACCAATACACATATAGAGACAATTTTTCTTACACATCCGAAGACCTTGAGACGATCTCCACCCCCGTTCTCCATCCGAGACCAGCCACCGATCATTTCATCATCATCTACGCATCATCACCTACACCGCAGGATCATCTCTACCATGAATGTCGTCGGAGTAACAACAGTGTTGAGGATTACAACCGTCATGCTTGGCTAGGTGTTCGGACCTCTTGAAGATGTAGCATCGGCTTGAGTTCACGGGCTTCAAAGGGGAGTAATCAAACATTGTCTGAAAT
>JAOTAX010027318.1:0-11678 GCA_025629825.1 Erythroxylum guanchezii
ATAACACTTTCTTCCAGAAAAATGTCCCCCATTGTCTCAAGTTTCTAATGACACCAAAATCATTCAATTCGGTTCAGTGATTCGAAAGATACACTTCAAACATTTTTGGACTACTCTTGTCTAAATCAGTATATTAGGCACAACTTCTATCCAGAATTTAAACATCTTAGAAACTGAGTTAGATTCCAATTTCTTCATACCAATTGTAGCTCCATGTCTCTAATTTACCACAAATTAGAAATCATCTTATTTGGAGCTCTACTGATCCAGAAATCATCTAAATATTGAAATATGTTCAGTGAAATAACACCAGTTTATAATATTTAAGAACACACACCTTAATCCAATATGTTTTTATCCTCAATCATATTGAACCTGTCTTGGGACAATTAGCATAACTTTCCCTACCGATGTGAGATTTAGATGTTCATTAGACGGTTTGAAAGAGGACTTTAAGATCTACAACTTTCATGAAGACCTCGAGATAAATTCTACCATTTGAGGGGTCAAAAATAGGAACAAACGATATGACATCATTTATAGATGAAGTGACATTATCAGACAATACAGGATTGAGAAAATTGCCATAACTTTCCCTACAGATATCGGATTAAGGTGTTCTTTGAATGGTTGGAAAGAGGACTTTAAGATCTACGACTTTATGAAGACCTAGAAGACAAATTTTACCATATGAGAGGTAAAACATAGGAACAGAAGATAGGTGAGGCTAAAAAGCAAAAGAAGCAAAAAGCAGAAGAAGTAAAACATAGAAGAAGCAAAAAGCAGAAGAAACAAAACATAGAAGATATGACATAATTATAGACCATGTGACGTCATCACAGAAGAAGCAAAAAGCAAAAGAAACAAAACATAGAAGAAGCAAAAAGCAGAAGAAGCAAAAACATAGAAGATATGACATCATTTACAGACGAAGTGACATCATTAGACAATACAGGATTGGGAAAATTGTCATAACTTTCCCTACAGATATCGGATTAAGGTGTTCTTTAGATGGTTGGAAAGATAAAAGAAAATTCTACCACTTTTTAGATGACAAATTTACCTAAATCTATCTAGATAAATACAAAATTTCCCCTGAATTCAAAACACAAATTTTACATTCATCTCCCAATGTACTGCACCCAATTCTCAACTTCATGACAAATTTTTGGGATTCTTAGAGATAGAATTTAAATTTGATGTCTTCATAAGAAATGTAGCCATATGTTTCTAGTTTAATACAAATTAAGAATCATCTTGTTTGGATAACTAGAGAAAAAGTTGTGGCTAAAAGACTGAAGCATACTCAGTGAATATTTTTCAGATCAACTACCAATTTGTTTCAAAATCTTTCCTTAACATAACTCATACCAAGATCACTCTTTCAACTCCCTCTACTTCTCATTTTCAATAAAATCACATTTAAAAAAAATCATACCTAGAAATTGTCAATGAATGCATGTACACTTATTTTTGTATGTACAAAGATTTAAATTCATATGCAAGTATGCTAACATGCTGCTGGGCATGAAATGCAAATTTTTCTAGCTCTCACATTGCTATTCTCTCCATTTTGCAATCTAGGTTCTAACCCTTAATATGGGGACAGGATGTTACACTATCACTGTTTTGGGTGCATGCCAATTCACCACTGCTTCAACCTTCCTCAGACTAACATGTACCCCATCTTTAGAAATCATATGTCAAAGGAATATCACCTCATAAAGCCAGAATTCACATTTGCTGAATTTGACATAAAGTTCCCTCGCCCTTAATGTCTGCAACACATTCTTGAGATGCTCCTCATGTTCCCCTTCACTCTTGGAATACACCAGAATGTCATCGATAAACACTATGACAAACTGATCCAAATACTCTTTGAAGACCTTATTTATAAGATCCATGAAAGCAGCTAGAGCATTGGTCAAACCAAATAGCATGACTACGAACTCGTAATGCCCATAACGAGTCCTAAAGGTTGTCTTGCTTACATCAGATTCCTTGATTCTGAGCTGATGATAGCCTGACCTGAGATCAATCTTGAAAAAGACCCTTGCTCCTTGTAGCTGGTCAAATAGATCATCAATCTGGGGCAGAGGATATTTGTTCTTAACAGTCACCTTGTTGAGTCTTCGATAATTAATACACATCCGCCATGTTCCATCCTTTTTCTTAACAAATAGAACCGACGCTCCCCATAGTGACGAACTCGGCCTTATGTACCCCTTCTCTAGCAGTTCCTCCAACTGTTCCTTAAGCTCCTTTAGCTCATTTGGAGCCATTCTATACGGTGGTATAGAAATGGGTGCGGTTCTGGGAATCAAGTCGATGGCAAAAC
This sequence comes from Erythroxylum guanchezii, assembly GCA_025629825.1. NCBI lineage: Eukaryota > Viridiplantae > Streptophyta > Magnoliopsida > Malpighiales > Erythroxylaceae > Erythroxylum > Erythroxylum guanchezii. The sequence goes on from JAOTAX010027318.1 coordinate 2,339, forward strand.
TCGATTTTTCTTACTGGTGGCAAACTAGGTAAGTCCTCTGGGAACACATCTGGAAACTCCCTCATAATCAGAAAATCTTCTAACTTCTCTTCACTCTCATCAATGTCCATAACATGCACCAAAAAAGCTTCACACCCCTTTCCCATCATTTTGTTAGCTAGCAAAGTCGAAATAATTCTTGGTGATGGTGTTTTCCTGTCCCCCCTAAAAATCACCTTCTCACTGTTGCCCAAATCAAATTCCACCTCCTTAAGGCCACAATCTAACTTCGCATGATATTTCTCCATAACATCCATTCCAAGTATAACATCTAAGCCTTTTAGGTCTAGAGGTAGTAAGTCCACTACCAGTCTAGCACTATCTATGAAGAGCTCATAACTTCTATATACTTGACTTATTATCACATTCCTGCCTAAAGGAGTACTAACAATCAAAGAGTTATCCAAAGGCATTGAATTCACACTATATAATGCCATACTTGCAAAAATAAAAGAATGTGTGGAACCAAAATCAATTAGTAAATACACTGCTGAATTAAATAACTGAGCCATACCCATGACAACCTTAGGTGTGGTTGCAGCTTCCTCTCTGGTCATGGCAAACACCCTTGCCTGCACATGATCCCTTGGCCTTCCTGGAGGAATAGCCTTCTTTGTAACTCCAGAACTACCCACCTCAGTGACTGGCCTAGTTCCCACTATTTTTGCTCTCCTCGGGGCTTAAAACTGCGACCCCTCTTGTCTTGGTACCTGGGGACAGTCCCTGATCATATGTCCCCTCTCCCTGCATCGAAAACAAGCTCCAAGTAACTTAAAGCACTCTCCTTTGTGAAGTTTCCCATAATGCTCATATTGGGGGTTTGTGTATTTACTCCTCCCTGTCCTTCCAGTGCCTCCCATATTTGATGCTTGCCTTGAAACTGCCTTTGCCTGCTTATTTTTGGCAGAGCCACTACTTCCCACTTCACTTTGTGTGTGGTAACTCCTGGTACTCCTCTCAGGCATTGGAGCACTCATTCCCTTTTTAGAAGACTGCTCCATGTTCTTCCTCTTCCTGTTCACTTCATTCTTTATATTCTCTAGTTTCTCAGCCTGGAGTGTAGCATCTACCAATTGCTGGTAGTCACAGAAGTTGTGGATCAGGACTTTCTCCTTAATCCCCAAATGAAGTCCTCCCTCGAACTTGCGACACTAATCCTCCTCATTAGCAACAATGTTAGCCACATACTGTGATAGCTGGGTGAACTTCAGCTTATACTCACTCACACTCAAATCCCTTTGTGTGAGATTCAGAAACTCCCTGACCTTCTCTTATATATACACCCTCGAAAGGTACTTCTTCCTGAACACATCCACAAAATCTCTCCATGATAACACCGGAGGCATCACCTGACTATGGGGCAATGATTCCCACCAATGAAGAGCATCTCCTTGCAGCAAGCTAGCTGCATAATCCAACTTCTCCTCATCAGAGCACTTCATCTTAATCGGGACCCTCTCGGTCCTCTTCAGCTATGCTTCATCCTCTTTCAGATTTGTAGTCCCATTGAAATCCACAGCCGCATCCTTACGGAGCTTGTCATACTGTCCACTCCTATCTACTGAAGCTGGCACCGGAACTTGTGACCCTTGACTCATGGCATAAGTGAAAGCCTGGGCAAAGGCCTGAAAGAACCGTGGATCTATGGTAGGTATAGGAGGTGAAGGCGGCGGAGGCACCTCATGTTGCACACTAAGTGCCTCAGAATCTGGAGCAGAATGTGTCCTCGCATCTTGCGGACATAAGATTCATCCGTGCTCCTTTGACAAGAGCTAGATCGAGTCATAGCTCCTCGAGTTCTCTTTTGAAGCAACATTTTCACTCCTTCAATTTAAAACCATTGAAAATCTTTAGTTCATGCAAAACAATTTTCAAAGTATGCAAAACAGTTTAAATCATATCAAACAATTTCAAATCATGTGAAACAATTCAAAACAATGCAAGTTGTTCAATTAAAACCATCCATGTCCATTTCATGTCTTATCCTACCCATTTCATGCCTAGGATACCCCTAAACCTAGTTCTACACCTGGACCTAAACCTAGTCTCTCTAATAGCATAAGTGTTGGGACTCCGCCCTCATGAGTCATATGCCCAATGTCCTAAATGACATCCGCACACGCATCCCATAAGGGTGGCGTGCCCACACCAATCAAACATCAAAACAAATTCATTTTCACATCCTTCCGTACAGATTTTAGGAAACCTTAAATTGGAATTACAAATTGATTCTTTCAGAAAATTTGTAGCTCTATGTTTTTAGTTTATTTGGAGACAAGAATCATCTCATTTGGAGATAGGATAACAAAGTTATGGCTGAAAGAATCAAACAAGGTTTTGTCCTCAATCATATTGAACCTGTCTCGGGACAATTAACATAACTTTCTCTATAGATGTTGGATCGATATCATTCTTAGACGGTTTGAAAGAGAACTTCTATATCTACAACTTTCAAGAAGACCTTGAAGATAGATTCTATTATTTAGAGGGTTAAAATTGGACTAAAAGATGTAAGATGAACAGTATCTAGAAGATACACGTCATCACAAAAGATACATGTCATCAACAGATGATACACGTCATCACCAGACGATACAAGTCATCGCAGAAGATACACGTCATCACCAGACGATACACGTCATCACAAAAGATACACATCATCATTAGGCGATACACATCATTACCAGACGATACGTCATCACAGATAATACATGTCATCACTAGGTGATACACGTCATCACCGGACAATACACGTCATCAACAGATGACACACTTCATGACAAACGATACACGTCATCACCAGACGATACATGTCATCACAAAAGATACAGTCTGTACTCCTGAGCATCTCCACTTATAAGGATCATAAGTTTCGGCTCCCATTTTCAAAAATTTCATACTATATACCGCTGGAAAGCTAGAAAAATAAGCTACAACTTTCTAGAAGCTAACTTTGTCTAATTCAGCCTAGATCAACCCAGATTTTCCCCTGAAGCCAAAACACAAATTTTTCCTTTATGACAAACTTGATAATGCTATGTACAAACTTTGAGAGACATGAGCAAAACGCAATCACGTTCGATTGGCATCAAAAGATAAGAGTTTTACAAAGCTTTAATGGGCATTTCAAGTGCAAATACATAAATATCTTAAAATCTCAAAATACAAAAGATACATGCATAATAATTTGCTCAAAATGCAACTAAAGCCTTGTGTTTTCAAATCTATCTTAGAGTACAAAAAGATGTATAATCGGAGTGATGCCTTGACCCTTAACTACTCGATATCTTGCTCATCACCTGGATATGGGGAGGAGAATGGGGGTGAGCGTAAAGCCCTTGGGTAACAATTTTATAATTAGTAACAAGCAAAACCATTTATATAATCATGTCCATTGCAAAAATTCACATTTATGAAAATTATGTATGCATCACTCTTGTCAATTTATCATGAGCACATAATCATATCAATAAGGTTTCGGTAGATCCATAAACATGACGCACTACACATTTCCACATAATGGTCCTGTGTAGTCGTAAACTTGAGGGAATCTATGAAGGAGCTTCGTGTCACTAGCGAGCAGGCGGGAGAAGCCTTTAACTTGGTCAACGTGCACGTGACATTCTTGAAGGGACTACACCAAACCACACAACATGTAATTAGTGACCTGAAAATAGTTTACCCTTATGGCACATTTTTCAAAACTTGTTTTTCATAACCATGAGATATTTTGAAAACCACTTCTGAAAACCTAATTTCATAAACATGTATCTTTTCAAAAAGAATCATTATCAAAGTCTTTTCATAATTCATCAACACAATTCATATATCAAACATATAGCATTTTATCAATTTGTTCAAGAAGCAATAAATGCACATTTCAAAAGTAGTTGAAATCATTTATTTCCATTTCTTGAAAGAGACCTTTATGGCTCATTACTTAATTATAAAAATGTAACCCACCTTGAATTCCTTGGTTACGAAATTGGCTCAAAGATGTTTTTCCTTTTGCTTCTCTTATCTCCCTTGATCCCCTTCTTTATTTCCTTCATAAATGACAAAATTCCCATTCAAGAGGAATTCAAATTGAGAACCTTAAGAAAATACATTCATTAAATTGACCCTAGAATACTTACCCATACATTTTCTAAACTTCTTAAACCAAAAACCCTTCCAAAAATCCAAAAGATCAAGTAAGACCCTACCTTGAATCTTCACCAAATGAAGAGTTTCTTGGCTCTAAAGGAAGCTCTAATCTTCCTCTTTCTTTTTCCTTTCTTGAATAACCTCAAAATCTCTCTTGGAAGCTTAGAAAAGAAGAAATCCTAGCTCAACTCTCTCCTTTCCTCTCAACCACCGAAACCTCTCTTCTTTCTCTCTTTGATTTGATATTTCACTTCTTTCTCTCCTATTTTCGTTTTTCCCTTCTTTAGGAAGAAGACAACACTTCTTTCTTCCCATTTTACCTTTAGTGAATGCTAAAAGTCCACTTTACCCTTCCTTTATACCTCATGTCCTTTTTAACCTTAAGTAATCTTCCAAAATTACCCTTTTATGCATTCTTGCCACTTTTAATTCAACTAAGCCATGAAATAAATTCTACTGACCTAGACATAAACAGAAATTTAACTCCCAAAAATTCACCTATTCAACCTTATAATTATTTAAAACATGCTTAGCTAAGAAGAAAAATTCGGGGGCTAACAGCCCTTGTCACACCTGTGACTTGCATAGTCACAGTTGTGACTCCATTATCTGTATTAATTAACACCATGCATAATTCACGTCGAACATTCAAAATTCATTCTTTCATGCATAATTTTTCTTGTTTTCATACAACATTCACAAGAAACTCCATTCAACGTTCATGCCATTTTCACTCAATTCATTTCAAATTTGGATTAAAACACAAGAATTTTGTAACCAAAATTAAGATATGAAGGCAAACAAAATCGATAGAAATTAGGCACAACAATTCCCCCACACTTAAACTATGTCTGTCCTCAAACAAAATAAAGAATATTAAAATATACAAAAACAACCAATGAAAACAACGATTGTCCCAAGTAATAGTCAAAGATATCAATGATCATTTCAATAAACACAACTTGAGAACTTGAAATTCATAAACTTCGTGAATAGAATATTCTACGCATGCTTAGCCAAAATTAACAAGTACTTCAACTCAAAGACCATTAACAAGTGTGATAGACACTCACTCCACTCTCATCCTCTTACGCATTCAAAGGTAAGATATATTCACTCATCATTCATTTCATGTAAGGCATCTACCATAGGGTTGCTTACTAATCCAATCTCCACTGCTCATATCAAACATAAACATTAATCCAAAGGCTTTTATTTTGGTTATAATGGGGGTGGGGCTAAAGGTAGGAAAAAGGAAAATCATAGTTTAAATCCACATAACAAATTAAGCATTTAAAATAATACAGAACAAGGAAGCATAAAACACTCAATTCTTTCCTCTCAAGGTTAACACTCCTCCTTTTGACGTCTCTCCTCTTTCTTTTCATTTTCTAGTCGTCTTCTCTTCACTTTGTTTCTTTTTCTTTTTTTATTTGTTTTTCTTTCTTTTTTAAAATTATTTATTTATTTATTTAAAACAAGGAAATCAAGATGAGAAAAATATAGAGGAGAGATGATTGCTGCAACCATACCCATTCCTAACGTAATAGCCAACTATATGCTATGATCCCCCACACTTATTCAACCAATTACTTCCTAAACCTAGGTTTACCATTTCAAATGCTCAACTTGCCTTATGGTAGGTACAATAAGGAGGATAAATAATTAAGGTAAAGGCTCATATTTTAGGTTTAAAGAAAGAAAAGGTTCCATTTTAAGCTCGAAGGGGCTCACTAAGGGTAACATTATGGTGGCTTTTTAAGCAAAAAGGGTAAATCCTAATTGCTTTTATCATTTCAATGTTTGCATAAGATTAAGTGATCTTAAATAGTATTTGCAGGCAAGTTCTAGAGTTCCTTAATCATGAAAGAACACTCTCAGCAAATAATACTTAAATTTCGTCTTAAATATTTCAAATGGCTCAAATTCTTACCAAAGAAAAATGACATTCATCTATCAATACAGGTTAATGTCCTTTTAATTGAAATATAAATTAATCAGTCTAAGCATGCAAGTATACTTATTCACTCATATTAGGCATTCTAATCCCGATCGCGTTTATTTTATAGCCATGCATCTTTAACTATTAAATGGGAAAAACAAACACATAACACATAAATAACTATTATTATTTATTTTATTTTATTTTTTAAATAATACTCCCTCACACTTAAATATTACATTGTCTCCAATATGATAAGAAAATAATAGAGGGGTCTAAGATGCAAAGTAACACAAACAAGGACAAACATTAAAATTAAAAGAAATTAAACCAAAAAGCAATAAAAAGAAAAAGGATAGAAAAATAATAAGATAGGGGTGGTGACTTGTTGGACCACAAACTTTTCTATTAAATGAGAAATTGTTGGCAATTATTTATGTGTAAAGAAAAGGAAAATTCTTGAATTTGAAATGAAATAGAAAAGATGGTTTAGATATAAGATGGGTTATATGTGAAATGTTGGAAGTTAAAAGTTGGAAAATGTAATTGAAACATGTTCATTGAGTATGCTTCAGTGTTTTAGCCATAACTTTTGCTCTAGTTATCCAAATGAGATGATTTTTAATTTGAATTAAACTAGAGAGATAAGGTTGCAAATTGTCTGATGAAATTGAGTTTTAATTGAGTCTCTAAGAATTTCAATTTTTGGATGGAAGTTGAGCACAGAATATTGTTTTCGTATAAGAACAGTCCGAAATATTTGATGTATAACTTTTAGATTTCTAAACCAAATTGAATCATTTTGGTGTCATTAGAAAATTGAAATAATGAGGAACATTTTTCTAGAAGGAAGTGCTATCAACTTCCTTCAGTTACATGATTAAAAAAAGGTCTTGATTTTTGGAAGGAGTTAAACATGATTTAAATAATTTTGAGTTTTTGCTAGATTAATTATTTTATTTGGAGTTAATTATTATGTTGATGTTGGTAGGATTTAAAATATGGATTATTTGAATTAAGTAGTAAGAGTATGTATGTATGAGGGCTTTTTGGGAAGATCACTTAAGCCATTTAAGTTGCAAGGCATGTAAGGAAGGGTATAAGGGTCTTTGTATACTCATTAATGGAAAAATTATAATAAGAAGTGTGGGCTTGCTTTTAAGGAAGAAGCAAGAACAAAATTGGGAGAGAAGAAACAAGAGAAGAGAGAAGAAGGAAAGAGTTCGGTGGAGAAGAGGAGAAAAGAAAGAAAGCCATGCTAGGTTTTTATTTTTCTTGGTCTTGAAGAGTGATTTTGAAGTTACTCAAGAAGGGAAAAAGGAAGAGGAGGATTAGAGCTTCCATTAGAGCCAACAAACTCTTCATTTGGCGAAGAATCAAGGTAAGAATATGTTTGATTTATTGGATTTTTTAGAAAGATTTTAGTTCATAAAGCTTAAGAAATGTATGGGTTTAAGCTTTCTAAGATCAATTTTAGTGAATATGTCTTATGAGTTTCTCAATTAGAATGTCTATTGATTTGGGGATTTTTGTCAATGTTGAAGACAATCAAGAGAGGCAAAAGGAGCAAAGGTAGAGGCTTTTGAGTAAGGTTTTCAAGCAAGAAAATTAAGGTGGGTTTCATGTTTATAATAGAATTAATGAGCTATAAATGTTTTCTTTTAAAGCAAGAAAATAAAATGATTTCAAATTGCTACAATTGTTGCATTCGTTGCTTTTGAATGATTTGAGAAATTGCTACAATTGTTGCATTCATTGCTTTTGAATGATTTGAGAAGTTGCTATGTGAATTTGGTTGACGAATTGTGAAATGATGATGGAAATGTGTTTGAAATATTTCATGCTTATGCAAATTAAGTTTTTGAAATGTGCCTTTGGGCAATTCGTTTTCAAGTCATGAATTTCATGTTATGTGGGTTTGTGGTAATCCCCTAAGTTAAGTCAAGTGCACTTTGACAAAAGACTTCTTCCGTCTTCCCGCTAGTGGCATGGAGCTCCTTCATGGACTCCCCTAAGTTCATGACTACACAAGACCGCTATGTGGAAATATATAGTACGTTCTGTTTTTGGATCCATCCAAACCATTCCGATGTGCTTATGTGTTTATGATTTGTGACAAATTTGATTAGTTCATTATGTGTGATGTTATGAATTTCTTGATAAGTTGTGCATTTGGGAAATATGTTTTACATGGATTTCAAAGTGAATTTTACAATGGAAATAAATATTTCAATGGTTTTTGCTTATTTCTCGGTTATAAATTAGTTACCCACGAGCTTTTAAGCTCACCCCCTTTCATTCTCATCACCTGCCATCTCTAGGTGATGAGAAAGAGATCGGATGAAAGAAAGTCAAGGCATTCATTTGATTATGCATGTTTTGTAGCGCCCCCTTACCGCAGGGTATATACCGGGACGCCCGTAGGTCATCCTGGTACATATCCTACAATAAGGGTGAGCTACGAACAATTACTGCAACACTTCACATGGCTTCACAATAAAGCATCAGTATAAAAATCAGAAACTTTTGAAACCATAATTTGTTTCCTCATTTCATTTCATAGAAACCAAAGTTTACACATCTGTCAGTTTTCACTGTCTGTACATCACTCCAAAAACCTAGTACAAACTGCTATAAAACAAGGACAATACATCAGTCCTAACTAAGTCATCCCAAAAGTCCCAGCTGACCGACCTGTGAGCCATGACTTCTCTTACCAACACGATCTACAAGGCAGGAAAAGTCCCTCTGGAGCTAGGAGTCTACTCTCGATCCTGAAATTTTTTTTTGCAATTTTGGGTGAGTTTGCGAACTCAGTGGGATAACCATCATCGATGGTTCACTCAATTCATGCAACACTCAAGCATATCATAGCTATTTCATAATTTCACATTCAGAAGTACCACATGATTGTTATCACATAAGTATAAGGCATTTTGCCTTTCATTCAATCAAAGAGATTCAATCAAATGCATATGAAATGCGTATGTGACACTTTTTCTAAGTTTTTATAGTGTTGTGACCGAGCGCCTAAACTGTCCCAATATGGGCACATTAATCGTTGAGCCTGAGGCTCTGAATCACTGTGGGCTCGAGGCCTAAATACATTGAGCTTTTAGCTTTGGGTGGCTGCTCAGGTCACAACTGTCATTATCTGATCATGCATTCATGCGTGGAATACACATATCACAATGAAGCAATATATATGTCACA
>JAOTAX010027327.1:0-11677 GCA_025629825.1 Erythroxylum guanchezii
AATTGGGCGAACCATCGATGATGGTTCCTCACTGAGTTCGCAAAACTCACCCAAAATTTGCATCTATTTTTCAGGTCGTGAAGAGTACCCCGTTTGACACGGGAGTATGTCTACTGTATGCAAGTGAAAGATAGAGGTTGGGATCAGTTCGCGTCTGCATTAGTGTCTCATAAATTTTATTCCAAAATCTCTGTAAAAGAATGCTCTGTATTTATAGTGAGCCCACTTTTGGTTATGGCTTTTTGTGCATTAAATGGCTATTGTAAATTATTGTTGACTGTTTGTAATAACTGAAAATGCTCCCTTTTACCGTGGGCTCAAGTTGTCTACTGTTTTCCGCGCGAATGAATGTTTTAAAAAAATATATTTATACTTAGTTTCGTCTGACTGACTGATGTAGCACACCACCCTCGTGGGGCACGGACTCGGATATCACCAACGATGTCAGGTTCGGGTCACGCGAGAGTGGGGTGTTACACCGTGGGTATCATCTCCTTTTATCAGGAGTGGTGAATCCTTTATTGACTACTCAATTACCTACAAATACCTCAAGCTGTACCCAATTACTACCCTATGAGTAACCCCTGAAAGGCACCGATAAATAGAGTCAAAGCGCAAGATCAATATCTGAGATATCCTTAAGGATTATTGCCTTTTAGGGCAATTAATCCCCATGATATTCCATGTAATTATAGATATATAGTGGAGCTTTAGATTTTTGAACCCTTAGACTTGCTCTTTCTCCTATTGTCATTGCTAAATTCATCCATGTTTAGTTGTCTATTGACCTCCAATTCTAGGGATTATGCAATATCCTCTTATTGAGTTCCCTGAATGCCTATTAGATTAATGCCTTTCCCAATAGATGGTTTTTTGTTATATTTTAAGTTCTTCTCGAAGTCTGCTCAAATATTTATCCTGTTCCTGCAATTCCTTAATCTTCTCATTCAGTACCGGCCTCACTCTAAAATTTACCAAGACACAATTAGACTCAACTTGCCTCAAAGTCACATTAAGTTTGGCTAATTCCTTCAGCAAAGGAAGGTACATCGTTTCTACATGTGCCATAGTGGACTTTCTACTCAGTGCATCTGCTACTACATTAGCTTTCCCCAGATGGTAGTCTATCATCAAGTCATAATCCTTTAGCAATTCTAACCATCTTCAATGTCTCAAATTCAGCTCTTTCTGGCTCAACAGGTACTTAAGACTCTTGTGATCTGTAAACACCCTAGTAGTGACTCCATACAAGTAATGTCTCCAAATCTTCAATGCAAAAATTATAGCGGCCAATTCCAAGTCATGTGTAGGATAGTTCATCTCATAGGGCTTTAATTGCCTAGAAGCATAGGCAATCACTTTATCTCCTTGCATCAACACACACCCTAATCCCTTCCTGGAAGCATCACTGTACACAATGTATCCATCATCACCAGAAGGCAATGTCAAAATCGGTGCAGTTGTGAGCCTATTCTTCAATTCCTCAAAACTGCTCTGGCACTCCTCAGTCCACACAAATTTCTGATTCTTCCTTGTCAATTTGGAAAGTGGAGAAGCTATCATAGAAAAGCCCTCCATAAACCTCCTGTAATACCCAGCTAATCCCAAGAAACTTTTCACTTCAGCTACATTCTTAGGTGCTTCCTATTTCACAACTGCTTCTATCTTCTTTGGATCCACATGCACTCCTTTTTTTCGAAATTACATGTCCAAGGAACACCACTTCCCTTAGCCAAAATTCACATTTATCGAACTTGGCATATAACTCTTCCTTCCTCAATGTCCCCAAAGTAAGCCTCAAGTGTTCTTCATGCTCCTTGTCACTCTTGGAATAAACCAATATGTCATCAATAAAGACTATGACAAATCGGTCTAAGAAAGGCTTGAAGAATCTATTCATCAAATCTATAAAAACTACAGGAGCATTCGTTAACCCAAAAGGCATAACCAAAAACTCAAAGTGGCCATATCGTGTTCTAAAGGCGGTCTTTGACACATCGGTCTCCTTTATTCTCAACTGATGGTAACCCGATCTCAAATCTATCTTAGAAAAGACTCTTGCCTTTTGTAATTGGTCAAACAAATCATCTATGCGCGGGAGCGGATATCTATTCTTAATAGTGGCATGATTGAGTTTCCTATAATCCACACACATTCGCAATGACCCATCTTTCTTCTTCACAAAGAGGACCGGAGCTCCCCCAGGCAAAGAGCTCGGCCTAATGTAACCCTTCTCCAACAAATCCTCTAATTACTCCTTAAGCTCCTTCAATTCCACCGGAGCCATTCGGTATTGAAATCGGCGTAGTACCCGAAAGAAGCTCAATGGGAAACTCAATTTCCCTAGGTGGGGGTAGTCCTGGCAATTCCTCTGGAAAGACATTCGGGAATTCCCTAACTATAGGAATATCTTCTAACCTCCCTTTATCTGCCTTCGTGTCTAACACATAGGCCAAATATGCTTCACACCCCTTCCTCATCATTCTTTCTGCTGTCATAGCCGAAAAAATCCGAGGTGGACTGACTTTTCTATCTCCCATAAACACCACTTTTCTGCCATTCTCTAACTCGAATTCCATTGTCTTCTGCTTGCAGTCTAAGTTGGCATGATACTTTTCTAATGTATCCATACCCAAGATCACATCCAATCCCCCCATCTTTATGGGCATCAAATCCACCACTAATCGTCCTCCACTAATCCATATCTCACAATTTTTATAAACTTGACTAATAATAATATACTGGCCGATTGGGGTACTCACCATTAAAGGAGTATCCAATGGGCTCAAATTCCTCCTAAGCACAGTTCTACCCGATGACACAAATGAATGGGTAGAACCCGGATCAATCAAAACAATTGCATCATCATCAAATAATTTAATCATACCCGTCACCACCTCTTGAGCGGTCTCTGCATCCTCTCGTGTAATTGCAAACACTCTAGCTGGTGCTTTCCCCCTAGATCTTCCTGGAGGATGTACTCTCTTAGCTGCCTCAGAGCTACCCACCTCAGTCACAGTCTTCTGTCCCATTGTCTCTGTTCTCTTAGAAGCCTGCATCTGTGATCCCTCTCTTCTGGCTGGCTTTGGACAATCTCTGGCCAAGTGTCCTTTTTGTTCACAATTGAAACATGCTCCTGTTAATCTGTAACATTCACCTTTATGAAATCTCCCACAGTGCTCACTTTTGAGAATAGGTGGCATATCCCCATCTCCCTTCCTACTGCCTCCCACCGTAGAGGCTTGATGGGAAATAGTAGAAGTCCTCATAGGTCTAGGTCTGCTCGCACCACTGCTCCTCTCCTCAGACTGCACAGGTAAAGTTCTGGCACTCCTATCAGGCATAGAAGTACCACCTCCCCTCTTGGACTGCTCTCTTCCCTTTCTTTTCTTACTAACAGCACTCTTGATGTTCTCAATGTTTTCAACTCTCAACGCTGCTTCAACCAACTGTTGAAAGTCACAGAAGTTCTGCACTACCACTTTCTCTTTGATGGCTAGGTGCAGTCCTGACTCAAACCGGCGGCACTTAGCAGCCTCACTCAGCATCATCTCAGTAGCATATCTCGACAATTGTGTGAACCGACGCTCGTATTCACTAACCGTCATCTCCCTCTGGGTGAGACTCAAGAATTCCCTCTGCTTCTGCTGAATGTACACCTCAGACAGATATTTCTTCCTATAAGCAGTGAGGAAATCCTTCCATGCCAACCCTGTCGGTCTCAGCTGACTCCCCGGTACACATTCCTACCAATGCAAAACATCCCCCTGAAGCAGACTTGCAGCATAAACAACTTTCTCATCATCTTCACAGTCCATCTGTTCCAGTATCCTCTCTGTCTTCCTCAACCAGGTCTCGGCTTCTTCAGGATCAGTGGTCCCATAGAAGTCCATTGCTCCATACTTCCTCAACTTGTCAAACTGTTTCCCCTTCTTAGCTGGGTCGAAGCAGAAGGCTGTGGCATCTGACCCATAGCCTGGACAAAGGCTTGAGTAAATGCCTGGAACAATCTCGGATCTAGAGTAGGCACTTGCTCTGACTGACTAGGCGACTCTTGCATCTGAGATCGGAGGGGCTCACTACTTTGCCCTAAGGAAGCCTCATCAATTCCCAGGGCTACCGACTCATCGATGCTCTCCTCCCTTGGTGGAGAGTCAGGTGCAATTGAACCTTGCAGAATCCCCTGTGTCCTTCTACGAGGTGGCATCTTACGCCTTCAATGAAAACACTAATGATTAGCTTCCAATTCATTTTAATCTTAGTTCCTATATGTATGCATGATATGCATGTCACTTAATGCAAACAATCAATTCACAATGCAAGAAATAAATCACATAACAAAACAATTCACCCTACTATGCATTTTAAGCCTAGGAGAAAACCTAGGCTTTGATACCAAACAATGCTTGACCCCATTTTCGAAGTCTAACATTCTGCTCTGATACCAAACAATGCTGGACCCCGTTTTCGAAGTCTAACATTCTGCTCTGATACCAAACAATGCTGGACTCCGTTTCCGAAGTCCAACATTTGGAATCACAAAAACATAGAGGGCTCATAACTCATATCTTACTGATCAAAATTTGGGGAACTTCCGTTTGGAATTTCAGACCAGCTTCTTTAGGACATTTGTTCCGCATTGACTTACGATTCTAACGCCACCAAAAACGTTCAATTTGGTTTAGAAATGATGAAGTATTGGCCAAAACACTTTATGCTCTTACAAAACCAAGATTGAAACCTATCACCAACTTCGCTTCAGAAATTGAAAATCTTAGGAACTGAATTGAAATCTGACTTCTTCAGAACAATTGTAGATCCATTTCTCTAGTTTAATTTGAAATAAGAATCAATTAAATTGGAGCTCTACAGGTCAAGATATCTCCAAATTACTGAAGCATGTTCAGAAAATATCCAACTCATAACCTTTTAACCTATAAATTTTGTATAGAGGGGGTAGGGAAATGTCTTAGAAATCCAACGCTTCAAAAATCAGGTCAATCGGAGGTCGGACGAAAACGTTATGGCCAAAAGAATAGAGAGAGGTCAAATCGGCAAGAAAAATTCGAAATCAGCCGAGCGGGGCGCGCGGGCGCTCACCCTCTCCTAAACCGACCTTTTAACTTCTAAATTTCATAACTTTTGACCCAGAACTCCAAAATTTACAAATTTGGTATCAATGGAAAGCTAAAAGAAAGCTCTACAACTTTCATGAAGGATTTAAAAACAATTTAGGTCTCTAAAGGGGTCAAAAATCCATGCAAAAGTGGCTGGTCGACAAGCTCACCTGAACAGCAACAGAACTTCTAAACCTCATAACTTTCTACTCCATTGTCCAAAAATGTCATACTTTATTTCAATGGAAAGATAAAAAGACAATCTACAACTCTCATGAAGACTCTAAGAACAATTTCTAACTTTATGAGGGTCAAAATGTCACTCAAAGTTTCTGCCCCCAAAAGTTCATCCTAACCAACATCAAGACTTCAAATTATCACAACTTCTAGCCCCGATATCGAAAAATTGCATACTTTATGGCGTTAGAAAGCTAGAAACATAAGCTACAACTTTCATTTAGACCACTTTGGCTAATTCTAGCTAGATCGGTACAGTTTTTTCATTGAAGTTTCTGAACACCATCCCTATACTTAGGATGGCTTATCAACACATCATCTTCACATTTTTACCCACTACCACATACTCTTCGGTATTATTAAGCTCCACCTCAACCAATTCATCTCAAACACAATTCAAATCTCCAATAAGTTATTCCAAAGCCATTACCCAACATCACTCTCAATAAGGAAGAAAATGCACATGCCAATTACTCATTCACACAAGTCATACGCAATCTCATACACTATCAATAAATATCACAATCATACACAAAAGAAGAATACTAGAATTCTCATTCTCATTTCCAATTAAAATGAATATTCATGCATAGCTTTAATTACATATCAACATGTCCATCATGAACTAAGCACAAGATACAAAAATACATGAGATGCTCAATGTTTGATATACTTGTAAAGTTATCCAAAAGGCTAGTCACTAACTTAGTACAAAAGTATCTAGTGTCTTGGAGTTTTTCCGATGCCTTGTAAGGCTCAGCGCTTGACTTGATTTGCACCTGAGGAGGGAAAGTGGGGTGAGCTACTAAGCTCAGTGGCTAACACGTTTATAGCCATCGGTAATGAGCCATACAACAAGCATAAATACACATATTCCAAGAAATCCAATTTATTAGCACATTTATCACATCATTTATAAGTAACCAAATTTATCACATAAAGCACATCATGAAATCTTCTATCAACCATAACACTTTATTATGCATCATACCTAACAAAGTCATAATGAAATGCACAACAAATGACATGAGAGATTCCGTAGAACAAAACGGTTTATACCGTAAACAAAACGAGTCCGATTTCTCAGGATCTCGTGGCCTCAATCGAGCAGCCAGGAAAAGGCTATAGGTCAACGTGCATGTGACTAACGAAATGGGTTTCTCTCTTGCCCAAACACAACAAATCTATGCTCAAATATTCAATCGCAAAAAGCATTCTTATGCTTCTTTCATTTTATCAAACTCTCATATTTTCATACTTTTCATTTATTTCGAAGGAAACACATCCTATTTCATCATACATTTTCAAATATTCATCACAATTCAATATTTACGCAATTTAAAACAATCGCACACACCAATAGGGCGTTACCCATCACATAATAACCATAAACGCATTACTTGCCTAAATTGTCGAAAATCAAGCTCAAGATCGCCCTTCCGCTCTCTCTTGAGTGAGGTTTTCTTGATTCCCTTCAATTAAACAAATTTCCATTTAATGAACACATTCAAAGTAAAGTTCATAAAATCAAGAATCAAAGCAAAGTTAAAATTAAATCTAAGCCTAACCTACCCATAGCCCATTTAGGCTAGAAGAACCAAATCCCTAACTTAGAAATCTCAAAATCCATTTGATTTCACCTTTCTCTTATTTCTTCCTTCCTTCATTTCCAACACAAACCCTAACCTCTATTTAATCCCCTTTTTGAATCTAACATAAGAAAAGTGAAATTTACCTCTAACAAGTGGATTTCTCTTCTTTTTCTTCTTCTTTCTTCTTCCTCTCAAGCTTCCTATGACTCTTCTTCTTTTCCTCTTCTTATTCACGTTTTTTGTTCTTCTTTTCTTTGGTTCATACGACAACTCCTTCTCCTCCTTCTAATTCAAACATAATTTTGTCTCTTGTTTTACTCCTTTTCTTCCAAATTTACCCTTCACTTACAAGGACTTTCCCATTATGCCCTTGTTTTGTCTTATATGGTTCTACACTCCCATCTAACAAGCCTACTACTAATTAATCTAACTTAATCCTAACCCTTCATTCAAATTTCAAATTTCTAATTTCCATTCAATTCCCCATTCAACCTTGCTAATTCAAAGACTCAACTAAAAATAAAATTTTAAAACAATTAAATCGAAATAATAAATAAATAAAATAAATAACTAAAATAAATAACAAAATATATAAAAAAATTTCGGGGCCCAACAATATTAATAGAGCAAAAAGAATAAATACACTATGCTTTTTCTTAATGAAGGAAGTAGTTGATCTAATAGACTAAATTATAGAGATAATTAATAAAAAATGTAGGTACTTATTATAGAACAAGTTCACCAAACTAACTCAATATGAGAATTATATTTAAAACGTTACTTATATGTCTATGAAAATTCTCATTATAATGATTATATAAGTGATCTTTCAAATAGAAAACTCTAAAGTATCTCATATAGGGATTCATATATTTTGATACTATTTACGACTAATCCTATTTAAGGGTAGCTTGTTTGGTAGTCATTAGATATAGTATGATCCATATAGAGATAATTGAGTAATCAATAGATTCATTACCATAAATTAATTAGGGATAATGTTTCATTATTCTTGAGCAATATTAATTTAAGAAATCCTTATCCAAGGTCTAATGACACTTTGAAAATATTTTCAATTTTTCATTAAATAATCGGTTAGCGATAATATAGAACTAATATGATTAGATTCAAATATAGTAGACATTAATTCTATATTCTATGTCTAATTGTATCATTGCATGATAAAATGATTGAATTATATTAAAATATTGTATGAAAAGGTTAGTCAAAATTACTTTGACATCTTAATATTTAGGTAGTTACAATTTATTGCTAGACGTCAATTTTAATCTAGGGATATAAATTATATAATTAAAAAATAAAGATACATTAAAAGAATTTAATATATAATCCTAAATATAATGTATGTTATAGTTTATCCATTGCTCATATATTTTAGAACCTAATAGGTTACACATAGAACGATTAAAGAGATAAAAAAAGGTAATCTATAAGTTGAACTTGATTATAAAATTTGAAAAATTTTATGATTAAATATAAGATGTTTGATAAATAAAGACCAAAATTAGACATTTGATCTTATTCATCTCAATTGGTATTTACTTAGAACTAATTATAATTTGAGTAAAAGATTAATTAAAATTAATATTATATTTCAATTAAGTTATCAAAAGGTTCAAATCCTATTAAAAATAGGCATATGCTCTTCATGAGATAGTAGTCCTAACTTACCCCTCTCTACACCATTTATAGAATTCTCTTAACTTGTTCGAATAGAAATTATTAGAGGTCAAATACTTGTGTGATTATAGTAGTTAAAAAAAATGTTTGAAAATCAATTCAAGAGGGATAACATTTTTAAAAATAAGTTTCATGATAACTACAAATTCAAAATGATGCTTTCTCATGTTTATACATTAATCAAGTTATAAATTAAAGTGGTATTAGCATTTAGAAATCATAAAATTTTTGTTTGTCTTTCGCTGCATGCAGTATCAAATTTCAACTCAATTTTTTAGTGGACCTGTTATCCACCTGTATATATGACCATATCTTTAAGATTAAGTGTTTTAGAAGAACAAGGGTTGGTATACGACGACTTTGTTGTTTATGCTATTGCCATGTTTCATTTCAAGGGAAATTCATCAATTCTTAAGCCCCTTTTCCACCCGAAAAGCTTGACGAGAGCCTGTCAATCCCCTTTGAACTAGAATAGGCTGATTCCTGTTTCATTCACGTGGAGAACTGTTAATGGAGGACTTAGCATTTCGTGCCAATGAAGTTCATACACCGTCTTCTAGAGAGAAAAGTTCGTGCATGAAACACTTGTTGTGAAAGATCCTTATTAAAGGAAGAACCATGAAAATCTTTGGCTTGCCAAGAAGATATAAATATAAGACGCTCTCCTTGATGGCTCTTGCATTGATAAAAGGTGACATTTGGACATTATCAAAGCAAAAGGTAACCTATAATAGTTACCTAGTTTTAAGTCCAATAAATTAACTTTCTTACTCTTCTCATGATGTGATTGTTATATGTCATTTAAAATGTATACATTATTTTCATTTAGATTTAATTTAGTTAGAATTATGTTTTTCGAATAAGATTAAAATTTCATTTGAACTCTTGGTTCTCAAGAGTCAAATTAATTAGGCCATATTCTTAGTGTCTTATTATTGGCCCAAATTAAAAATTAAAACTTATCATCTTTCTTTTTTTCTTTATATATTTACGATTGGCCCAAGTAAAACGATTAAGAGAGAGAGAGATAGCAATAGGCAAATCCTATTAATAACATAATTTAAGAAAATAATAAACTCCAACTAAAGTGAAAAATTCCAATTTTGTTGAGCCTATAAAAAACACTTGAGAAACTCTTTGAACCCAAAAATGCAATATGTCCAACATTTTTTCTTTTGAATTAAATAATTTTAAGTCTATTACTCAAATTTAGGAGCTCACTTCATTTATTGAAATATTTAGATCAATTTCTTTGTTTTCTTCTTAAAAGGATTTGTTTTAAGTTTTAGGATCAATCAATTTAGCCACATCATTTTTATTGAAGTCATTTCCTAATTAATTTCATAAGTCTTTTATAATTTTCTTTTTTAGTCATTCCAATAAAGCTTATTCTTGTTTAAGTTTAATAGCATTATTTATGAGTTAGATACTCTTTTAGTTTCTAATATTATTTAGGATTAGATGTATCTTTTTTGATAAGTTGATTTATTTGAATAAATTTATTTTTAAAAGAATAAAGTTCATCAACATTTCAAATTTAAACTCATTTCATTTTAGCTTTCTTTCTAAAATCAAAACAAAATCAAGTTTACTTTGTTTTCAAGCCTTATGATAAGTATAGGCACATTCAGGTATTTTAATTTAAATCCTAAATCAAACCACAAACTCAAAGATGTTCATCCACATTATATTTTAAATTTTATTTCAATCCTTAGACATTATTCAAAGTATTTTATTTTAAATTTTTGGTCAAATCATAACTCTTATATGTGTACTATATATTATTTTAAATTTTATTTAAATTTTTTGATATCATTCTAGGTATTTTATTTTAAGTCCTAATTCATCAAAAACTCCAAAGCATTCAACCACATATATTTTTTATTTTAATTCTTTATCCTACCTTTTTCAAACCAGCACTTAGATTTATTTCATTTCAAACTCTCCAAATTTATAAAATTTATTTGGACCTAGGTAATTGCTTCGATGAATAAAATAGGTGCTCAACACCTTCTTTGTTTTACAATTCAATTAAAAAAACTCTTTTTTTTTTCCTTATTAGGACTTACAGTTCCTTAAGTTTTTCTCCATCTTCCTTTAACAAAGTAAAGCGGAAACTTTGATAATTTATTTAGACATTAATCTCATATTTATTTAAGGAATTCAAAAGCGTTACCGACACTGCATATCATCAAGGTCCAAGTTTGGACGTCTTAAATTACAATAATCATTAATAACCATTGAAACCCTCGAGGAAGGAATTAACCATTTTGTTATAATTTAATGACTCAAAAGTCTTACTCCCAAAAGGTTGTGACAAACTTAAAGCTTATATATTGTCTCGACTCACATCACTTCCTCCATCATCATATTTGGAGTATTAAGCTTCTAGTAGTTTGATGGGAGTGCCTTGTGAATTTATATTGCCTCTTTCTCCTTCTCCTACTTCAAAGTTGCCAACACACTCGACAAGTCTCCATTATACCTTAATTGTAAGCTAGCTCTACATCCATGTAAACCTCTCTAGCTCCATAATCATCCTATTAATGCACATCCCCTATAAGATTAAAGCCAGAGATAAAATAAAATAATAATGATAAGTAGATTGAAGAAAATGAAAATTTAAAGATATCCACAGAAGAGAGATTACCTCATCATTTACCCTCAAAGTTGTCACCCTATGACTGACAGGTATAAGAGTTATTAGCATTGTCTCTACTACTATATCAACTGGAACATTCTTTGTTGAAACCACGAGGATAACCTTTTAGTTAATAAAAGCATTCTGCATTCCTCTTTTTGTATATATATCATATATACTATATTTTGTATATATATGTTAAGTCAATTACAATGCATTTATGTTGGACCTAATTTTGGTTGATTTGTGAAAATTGTGTTCATAAATTGATGGAATTAATTGTTAAATGTTCGCAGATGGTTGTCAATATCAAAAAGACGAAAAAGGATCAAAAAGAGGAAAAATATGGCAAGAAGTTCAAAAATTCCAGTCTGGCCAAAATTCAAAGA
>JAOTAX010027347.1:0-31567 GCA_025629825.1 Erythroxylum guanchezii
GCAGTGAATGGAGATTCCCCTGCAGAGAGCCGGATGAGGGGAGACCTTCACGTCCGGTTCGGAGGGCGGGGTATCCCGACCCTACTTTCATTATGCCTTTTCAATGTTACTTGGTTCAACTCTATTTGTGACCTTTTCTCGTATGTGGGACTCTCTATCTTCTTGGGTAGATAATCGATCGTCTTTCATTTTGATAGTGAGTGCTTTTTATAATAATAAGTCAAGTCAAGAATAATAATCGAACTGGAGGAGCGAAGCGGACTCGACCGGACGGGAGAGGAGCGGAAAGCCAGGATCGCTTGGTAAGCAAGCAGGCGCCAACTTCCAGTTCTTTCTCTTCTCTTCTTTCTTTTTGATTGAAGATACTATATATAGTATCTTGGAACGTTTTCCAGGTCAGCGTTCTTTCGTTCGTTCTCGTCGTTCAGGATGGTTTTTTTTACTGTTTTGTAAATGTTCCTTTTTTCTTTTTTTCCTTAGTTTTTCACTAAGTAAGTAAACTACCTTAGTTTTTCACTAAGTAAGTAAACTACCTTCTTTTCTTCGTTAGTTTCCTTTTTTTTACTCAAATTTATATAATTCTACTTTCAAAAAGAAAATGTTATCGCCTTTTCTTATTATTCTTATATGGATTTATATATATAGGTATCATTCTATTTTCCCAACTTCTTCGAGTCTTTTTTTATGAACAGGTAAGCTTAAGTCTGCTATCAGGTTTATACTTGACTTCTGGCAAAGCTCACGCAAAGCTGAGCGAAAAGCCTTATTATCCGCACCGCGAAAATTCCATGACATGATCTTCCAATTTTAGAAAAAAAAAAAATAAGAAGAAAAAGAGACAGAAGTCAATAATAAAGAGATTCGATTCATTCGTGGACAGGGCTGTAACTTTTCTATTTTACATTCTAAACTCTTTCGGTGCGACGATCCACTTGAATTGGTGTTATCTTTCTCCCTTAGAACAGTGTGATTTCATGCTGGAAATGTTCCCTGATCTGCTGTGAAAAAATAGTGACATTCTTTTTATAGGATAGTTGTAGATCGCTTTTAGTGATGCCAAAGGGCGCCTTTTCAAGGCTAAGGTGGTTAGGAGAATCGCCCCGGAAATATGAGTGGAGTGGATCGGATCCGTTTCTTTATTTATGTCACCACTCGATTGATTATGGTAGCTGTCTGTCTGATCCTAGCACGGTCGTATCCGAACTAAGCGCTTGCCTTGTCTCAGGTTCCCGGCTTGGTTTAGTCTTTCTTTCGAAGAGCGAAGACCTTTGGCACTTAATCTAACCACACCTTTCTTAACTGAATTATTTCCTGACTGACATGCTTTTTTCTCTCTCAGCTAGAATTGGGTGCCACAGCTTCTACCTCGAGTGGCTCTTCGCGGCTTGCAAAGCGTGCTTGACTTGTCTCAAAGAAGAGTTTGATCGGCGAGGCCAGCGAAGGATCCAAGTCTCAAAGCGAAGCCAGCACGGGTGTTGCCCCCGAATCCATTCAAGGGACTCCCAAACCAAGCCTGCTGTAGCCAACCTAGCGCACTGCACCACAGAGGCAGAGACGGACATTTCTCTCGATTCCTCTGTTTGACCATCTTGCAGATCACTCGATCTCTCAAGCATTGTAGTTGCATCACATACGAAATAAGTGCCGACCCGCGCAAGTGAACTAGGACGCTTACCATTCTGCCGTCGGTCAGTTATTCAGCTAGGCAGGGTATCAACGGTCTAACTACGAAAGATTGATTGCAACGCTTCATCCCACACTCTTTCTTCTTTCGCCTAATAAGGGAAGCTTTAGCTTACTTCGAAAGCTTTTCAAATCACATAAGGCGGACCCGGTAACATTAGAGTTGATAAAGTGCGTGCCACATTATGACATCCAATAGCAGAGAAAGAAAGCTTGCATCTCCGTCTTGGCTCGAATCCTTCTTATCTTTCTCCTACAAGCCAATCATGCAGTCTAGCTCTACTTTACTACGATTTTTTCTTGCTATTGTTTTGTTCGATCACAAACAGTCAAACTAGCTACCGAAAGAGAGAGACTCAATCCGTTACCATGACTGATAGGATGATCAAGCAAGGCAATGATAATTGTTCCGCTTCTTCTGTTAGTTAGAGAGTAAGGGATGATCTCGGATTTCAATCCAAGGCATGGTCCCATTGAAAGCCCATGGAAAAATTCCCAATTCGTGTTATCCCCCGAAGCGAAGAAAAAGGAATAAGAATGACAATCCCTAGCCGATTCTCCTTTGTTGCCTTCTATCTTCTTCCCCCGTAATAAACAGCAAGGGTAATGATTTCAAGCAGCAATTCCGGTACATCAATAACCGAGTGGAATAATTTTTTTTTTTTAAGTCGTATTCCCGGGGATAAAGAAAATGACTCTTTCTTCAGAAATCGTATCCATAGCTTAGTCGCTAGTACGGAGACTGCACCGCAAGGGCAGAGAAGTAGTTTACTTGTGAAAACTTCACTCGTCTTACCCTGAAAACTTCACTATAGACTGCTTTCTTAGCCAATAACTCTATCTCTGAGAAGTAGTGCTATGAGGAGGCTCTTTCCTTCTTTCGTCCCATCGAGTAAATACCCGTCAATCGTAGACAAAAGATACTATTTAATGCTAATAGGTAAGGAGTATGAATCATTTACCAGGCTAGCTCCGACTTGAAATCGAGTTCTTTCACTTCTAAATGATTCTTAGATCGGACTTTGCCGGGTGTTCAGGAATCGATTTTTTTTTACATATCCTTTTAAGAAAAAATTCCCCGGGTTCTATAAAGCGCTCTTTGATGAGAAGCCCTGTGATGCTTGATCTGACCGAACTGGGTCTAATGGAAGACCGCTAATAAGGAGATTTCCAGGTTCTATTAATAAGGAGATTGTTGCTTCATCAATCATCCTAGGTCTATGAAAAGCAAGGCAGGCTATAGACTGTGAGTAGACTGCATTTGTCGGCCTT
This sequence comes from Erythroxylum guanchezii, assembly GCA_025629825.1. Classification (NCBI taxonomy): domain Eukaryota; kingdom Viridiplantae; phylum Streptophyta; class Magnoliopsida; order Malpighiales; family Erythroxylaceae; genus Erythroxylum; species Erythroxylum guanchezii. Next base: position 2,956 of record JAOTAX010027347.1, read on the forward strand.
ACGACTGCTACTGCCCCTTTGAAGTTGAATTTCTTTTTTGATTGGAATCTCAAGGATTGGATTCGGTCCTAACTCTCCCTGCTTTCAAGAGAATGATTGAACTTCAACTTTCTTCCTCAGAACAGAACCCGATGCTAGGCCAAGTCCCTCAGCCTGACCGTTAATCAGGAATACTTGGCCAATGCTATCGAAAAGCATCTCGCAATTTTATTACACATTTCGTAAATGGCACTATGCTTCCTTGCGCCCTGGCCTAAGCCTAAGACCTTGGTCATTCTTACTTTGCTACTTATGTAATTAGATTAGAAATAGTCAATTGGCAATCATCTTCAATGATTCTTTGCTATTTCCTCCCTTTTTGTCTGATTTTCTTATGCCTTATTGAATTGAGTTTTTTCACAAGGGAGTCTTAATCTGTTTTGCTACTAGATACCTATTCCACTTCCCTGGCTCGAAAGAAGGAGGAAGCTTTGAATGCTAAAAAAGGATTGTCTCATTCGTAGACGTTGGCGAATCGCGAAAAGAGTCTCTTCTTTGGTAAGAAGCATTTCAATATTTGTAGCTAAGAAGAAAGAGATTACTTGCTAAGAGAGTCGAGATACTGACTTGCTTAGTCTTATACCTTTCGTGCCCCTTGGCCAGTTCCACTCCTCGTACCCTATCGTTCCAAGTACTAAGCTCTACCTTGCTCTAGTTCTCTAGCTATCGAAAAAAGTATGGAGCTATTACGCGATCACTATTTCGCTCGTTCTCTCTATCTCGTTCCTCTTATTCCACGCTTAATGCCCTATGGTCGAGCATCTGAAAACCTGGGAAACCAATCTTTCGATCTCGGAAGCATCTAAAGCCTTTTTTTTTTCTATCGTCTATCGGGTGGGGTGGTAGTCCTAAATGAAATGGCTTACCTAACCTTATAGGAAATATGTTTTATAGGGCAAAATCAGGGGTTAGTAAGGGAGCAGGCAGATAGGCTTAATCTGAACTAACTTTTGGAGCGAAAACGTGATTCCTATATGTTTAAGATAAGGTAGATTGTCCTTGCTTCGGAAGCAGCTACAACAAAGACTACTTATGGACCTTAGATCACTAAAGGATCAGGGATAATCAATCGGCTGATTACAGAGATGCAAGAGCTCTACAAGCAAATCTGGAGAATGAAGAGCTGGCTCAAAGGCTGATGCGATTATCCTAAAACGGGGAAGGCTGAGACGATAGGCTTTGATTCATCAGTTTTAGACTGAAGGGCTATGGTGCTACACCCGGAAGAAAGCTCGATATGATATTCTGACTTTCCTTTCAGGCTAAAGGAAAGCAATTCGCCAAGCTAATTGAGTAAGTGAGACGAGTGCAACCATTTCAGGTTTATATTGGATGAATAGAGTCTTTCATACTTTGAATATCCTGAGAGACTTCGATGGCTTAGAAAGGCTTACTGGAACAAAAGATCCTTCTTTTTTACGTCGTGAAGGGAAAGGCCCTCAACTAAGGGACAAATGAAAGAGTAAAGTAAATCAACACTTAAAACACTCGAATAAATATACCGAAGCTAGACGGACTAGACCGCTTGAAGGCTAAGAGAGAGGTGGAAAAACGTAGGCTGTTTGGATTGCATACGGGGTAGTAGATGGAAAGCAAAGGAATTTCATGGGGCCATTCTATTACACAATCACCCAGAAAGCAAAAAACAATCAGTCCTTGTTCTGAGAGTTCAAAAAAAAAGTAAGTAAGAGGATATAAATTGGACATTGTTCGTGACTCGACTGAAAGGAACCTCGCCAAAAAGGGGAACAATTTCTCACTAATCTAGAAAATCTCCATTTTTGAAATATTTGGCTTTAAGGATGTGATACCAAAGCCCATCACAGCCTTGGAGCATGCGCCAAGCCAACTTCATGAACATAGCCTCATTTACCACCTCCGTTTTCCTTAATCCCTAAGTTTTTGGGTTTGCATAACGTGTCCCAGGGCAGCAGATGGAGTTTCCTTTTCCCATTAAGCTCCCCCCAGATGAACTTTCTGCTAGCCATGTCAATGTTCCTACATACCCCAGTGGGCAATTTCGTAGACTGCATAGTATAAGTGGCTATAGTGGACGCAGCAGATTGCACTAAAACAGTCCTGCCGGCCATAGAAAGTTGGCTCATTTTCCATCCTGCTAGTCGCCCTTGCACTCTGTTAGAGAGCTCTTCATAGATAGCCTTGGTGACTCGTCCGTGTAGCATGGGAACTCCCAGATATTTCCCCAGGTCAGACGTTAGTTGCATTCCTAATTTGGAGGAGATGATCCACTTTTTCTGTCTTGGAGTGTTAGGTGAGAGCCACACCCGAGATTTCTCGAAGCTAACTCTCTGCCCTGACGCTTCACAGAATTGATGCAAACAGCCCAGCATAACCTCATCCTGGGCTTCCGATCCCTCACCCATGAACAGGAGGTCATCAGCAAAGAACATGTGTGAAATTAAAGGGCCTCGTGTCCCTATTCTGATTGGCTTCCAGTTCCCATCACTCACTAGCTGCGCTATCAAACGACTCAGTTTCTCAACACACAAGACAAATAGATACGGGGACAATGGGTCCCCTTGGCGGATCCCCCTGCTAGGACTGAATTCGGGTTTCTTGTCTCCATTCCAAAGTACAGAGAAGGAGGTGGAAGAGACTAGATTCATAACCAAGTTAACAATGTTAGCTGGGATGTTGGATTCGAGTAAAACCTGGTGTAGAAAGGCCCACCGGAGCCTGTCCTAGGCTTTCTCCATGTCCAATTTGATGATCATAAAGCTTTTCTTGCTCCCTCGTTGTCTAAGAGTGTGGACTATCTCCTGTATGGATATAATGTTGTCGACACCTAACCTCCCGGTGATGAAGCTACTCTGGTTCTTGCTAATCAGTCCATCCATCCATGGTTTGATCCGTTGGACCAGCACCTTGGAGATAACTTTCAGAGCTACGTTACATAAAGCAATAGGCCTGAAATGTCTTACAGTCTCTGGCCTCTCCACCTTAGGAACAAGGGAGAGAAGGGTTTGGTTTAGGGAAATAGGAAACTGACCAGTTTCAAAAGCTTTTTTAACAAGGGTTATTAAGTCTGGTCCAACCACAGCCCACTGTTTCTGATAGAATGCTGGAACATAGTAGGAAAGGATGTGACTAAGTCCAAAACTTCAGTGAACTTAACTCCCCCTTTAGAGACCCAGTTTACTACCACCACTTCTTTGCTTCTGCGGGTTCCTTAGGACCCACTTCTGCACCATGCGTGCACGGTGGCGGGCTCGACACACGTTTGGTTGGAGAGAAAGAACCCAGAGGAGCGACCAGTTGATCGAGTACACCAGCAGATCAACAGCCCACATCTTATCTTCTTCTTTGTCTAGAGAATCGTCGGGCTTAACCGAGACCAGACATCTGCTTTTACTACCATTGGTTTTGTTCGTCGTGGCCGTGTCCACACATACGGCTATTTTAGACGTCCTCTCGAAAACGAAAATTGGAAGTGGTCTATAATTCACTTAGTACTCGGTATAACTCATGCGTGAAAGAAAGCCCTTTACACGCGGCGCTGAATGAAACTTTTACAGAATTCCTTTCTCCCGGCTTACTATTCTTTGGCAGAGGGGTTGTCGGGTGAACAATATGATTCGAAAGAGGAATAAAAACCTAGCGCTCGAGGCAAGGTAGGAATGCTCGGGCTGAGCAAAGACTTCAAAGTCAGTTCAGGCTGACTTCTAAACTAACCAACAGAATTGAATCGAGAAAGGGATGCTGCTTGCCTTTCCGGAGTCCAAGAGGCCGATGCAGATCGACAAGTAGACGTTTCCTAAGCAGGTCCATACTGCCGGAGTTGCTAAAATGGAAGAAGAAAATACGTTACTTGTCGACGACGATGAATGAATAAGGGAAACCCGGATTTGCCCAATATAGCATCTCCGTTAATCGTATTGAGCTAATCTCCGCACCGAGAAGTCATTCACGTCCGAAGCCGGAGGTTCGTGCTCAGTCTCAAAAGATCGTTCAGCACACTGGAACCAGGGACACCGTAGGAAGCTTCTTTGGAAGGCTTATTGCTTTCCGAAGCACAGAACCCTTCTTTGGCTGGCCATGCTTGGCCGACTGCCTACTTTCTTATCCCATCCACCGCCCTTCATCTAACTGCTTTAGTCAAGCAGTCACGTGCCTCTTCCATCCGTTCGGTCTTCGCTCTCAACGCAAACGGTAGTCAGTCCGTCCGCGGGATACTGATCCGGCTATATCCACAAGTTCCTTACGAGGGACCATTCGTGTTTAAGTTAGCATTACTCCGCAAGGAAACCCGAAAGACAGGCCTGCTTGCTTAAAACCTAGTTTAAGAGGGGCTAGGTGCCTCGCGGACCAAAAGACAAAGATAGAGAAAGGTGATGATAGAAATGCTAGCTAACAATCGGATGATCCACTCTCTTTATTTCAATTCTCAATCATCGATTTGTGTTTGAGATTAGAAGACCACGCGTCGACAAAGGCTAACTTGACCTTCCGCCCCGGGGACGGTGAAGGACATTGTTGAACGCTCACCCTACCAAGGGGTTGCATTTCTTGCCTCTCGGAAGGATCCTCGAACCTATTTTTGGAATCCTCCCATGATGGTGCAAGTGCCTCGTGCCATATCAGCATGCCGCCTACGCTACCACAGCTTATCAGTCTCGTTCAAGTACATAGTGGCGGTTCCTCTTTGATTTTGGCCTCTTGATCTTTGATTCGAGAGAAAACCCGCCAAGACTAATAGACAAGTAGGTCAAGAACACGAAGTCAGAACTAGCAGGTCTTTTATCCTATATAAATAGGCAAACTCGCCAAACAGATCAATGACTCCAGCTCCAAGCCGAAGGGACTTGTGAAGCTGCTACACTCATCAAAGATTTCGAAACTCGCCTCAAAACCTGTGTGGTAGCATTACCGGTGCAAGTTTATCCTCTTTGGTTGCGGGCCTTAGCTGGATCAGTGGGTGGAATCGAAGTGTAAATAGGAGTGTTCTACTCCGAATCAGGTGGCCTTGGGAGCTCTTTAGTTAGGTAACACAAGGAAAAAGCCTTGTTTGTAGGCTGCAGGGGCTAATCCAATTCAGTGCTTATCGTAAGAGATGACACTTTTTTGAATGCTTTCTCATGGTCACTGATTCCCTAACTTGGTTTCGAAAAGCCAGCGCCCAAAGGTGCTCTATTGAGCTGGTCACCGTCAGGAGCCAACAAAGGAAGTCATGGACTGATCGCTTGGAGCATTCAATTGCATGAGAAAGGTCGATCTCAATTGTCCATGTAATGTGAGGAAGCAGGGACCAGACCCGCAATAGGCATCTTCCATTCATCTCGATTTGGGTTTTTCCGTACCATATTTTGATCTCCCTCTTCTTCCAACGAAATAGTCTCACTTCTCACATTTCCTCGCCGAGGTGTTGTAAATGCGAGTTTACAAACAAATGCCGTCGGTAGTCCTTTCCGCTCAGTCCTTCCTTTCGGAATAGGGCTCCGTTCGACAGTCAAATCGGCCAATTTCAGTAAGCGGATTTAGGGCTTGGCTTGCTTGGGTTAGCTTCCTTACTTGCCTCACCTGGGCTATCAAGTCGGTACAGGTCATACAAGAAAGAAGATGATTTTCATGCCCGGACATTGCCCTATGTCCCACTCGCTGATAGGACTGACTGACTAATAGGATCGGAAGACTGACTGGTTGGCTCACATAAGACCAGTACCAAGCCAGTAGCGAGCAAGAGAACCTTGATTTTCTTTAGAACTAGGATGAACTAAAGTGACGTGAGGGAGAAGGGATGGATCAGCTGGAACTGCTTGTTGCACAGTGGATGATCGGATAGTTGCGGATAGCTAATCCCTCTTTCAACGAGAGTTGTTCTCTTACTTACTCTTAGTGCTGTGCGAGCCTCGGTTTCATTTCTTCTTCTTCTAAGGCAGCTAGCTAGGCCTGTTGAGAGCTCAGGATTGGACGAAACCCTGACGATTGGACTATCGAACAGCTGTTGGTGGGGAAGAATCTCCTTTCCCTTGATTGCTGCGGGCCTTCATTGCTGAAACTAGACTGGCTAGGACCACTAGAGGGGGCAGACTACCAGGACTAGTGACATCCGCTTCCCAATAGGAACACGGAACTGCAACTGCGGGGTTAGCTTCCCCTACTTCCTTAGGATAGGATGGCCTATTGCCTATTTTTGGAAGCAAGAAAAGGTATTCAGCAAGAAGTGTGGAAGAGATCCTGCTGTTAACGAGGAAATTCATTGGCGAGACCATCACACCTTTTACAGTCAATTCAATAAAATCAGTGTACTACGAAAGATCTTTTTTTGACTCGCTATCGCTATAAAGGTTACAACCGGCGGCATTCAAAAGGAAGGTTATTACATCAGTAATTAGAGCGATGCCCCTTGCTTTGCAAAGAGTTGAGTTCTTCCTCTTGAGCGCAGGATAGCCACTGACTCTTCCGATTAATTAAGATATAGGACAAGCCAAAGCCAACGCGTCAAAGTAAAGTCAGGTTCAGCAATCGACGTAACTGGTTCAAATACCAGAAGCTAGGTCATAGAAGGTAGATTCGATTCGACAATCTTAAGTAGTTGAGTCAGCCCTTGCCGGGATACGAGACTGTCAGCCTCAGCTAATCACTAGCTTCTGAAATCATAATATCGTCAAGTCGGAGAGGAAGAAAAATGCCATCATAGAGGGATCAGCATGTAAACTGGAAGGGCTAGGGAACTCCTTTAGCTCCAGAATGATTTAGAATGAGAGTTAGGGTCGATCGGGGGAGCCTTACCTCTTAGATGACCCAAGCAAGTCAGTAAGCTATTGGATTTGGATTGGATGGATCCCCAGTCCCTGCTAACTGTAGTTACTGAAGGTCGAGTAGTAGACGGGCGAGGCCCACTGTTATAATTGGGAGGGAAAATCCAATCCCTTGCTGCAAGTCATCTGGTGGTGAATCATCTTGACTATCTAAAAATATGTTAGAAAATCACAGAACGCTTCGCATTGGCTAGCTTGCTTGGCCGCACACATATAGATTCAAATAGCCCAAAAAAGTAGATTCCGTGGGTTGGATTACTGATTTTTGCGATGATTCAAAAATGTCAAGCTTCACAAGGAAATATCATATAATGACGATAAACGACCAAGTCGTCACTTTCATCTACATATAGAAAGTGCAATCGAGCAAGCAGTCTTTTATGTAGTACGATCAATCAAGCCTACCGCTGATTGCGCGGCCATTGATTTTTCATTTCTTTCGGCTTTTAATCGAGATTGGGTTAGTGTTCATTTTTTTCTAAACTATTGGGATATCAAAAATCTTCCTATGTTTGCAAGAATACGGTGTTTGAAGGGTAAAAGTTCAGAGGCTTCCTGGAGGAGGAACTCATCTTCCTTTTGATAAGATGATAAGAGTTTCGGTATCGCTCTTCGCCAAGTTATAGTAGTCATTCTGCCTATCCCGACCATTCCGAAGAGTCGGCAAAAGCCCATATGGGCTGGATATCTTCAATACAACAAAGTAGTAGGTAGGAAAAGCCTTCCCGATTTGTAGGAGTTGGCTCTACTCGTGTGCTCGAGAGAACTCCCACCCGAAAGGCCTTAAGTTAAGCGCGAAAAGCTGCGGAAGCAGCGAAATCAAGCATTTCACCAGAGAAATACATTGATCAAAGAGCAGACCCCTAAGAACGAAGGGAGTGGTTCGATTCCCTTTAGCGGGACTTCAAAGCGTTACGCTCGTGCTTCTTTCGAAGAAGCTAGCTAGCGGACTCATTCAATACCCCTATCTATTGAGCTACCTTTGTTTCAATTGGATACTCCTACTCTGTTGAAGCCTGCCATGGAAGGGACAAAGCTCCCACTTTGTCAAAATATTGGACAGTTTTTTAGAATTTTAAGCATAAAGGCAATGATGACGAATGGAAGCACTTTTACCACAAGCAATTGAAGAGAAGTCCACCTTCAGGTGCAGAGGGACCTGGATAAATGTTAACTGGGGAGGCCTCTTTCTTACACTCCGAATTCGCTGGTCCAACGCTTAGATCTTTTAAAGTTATTTTATTTCATGCAGTTCCTTCTTTGCCCCTCGGTTCACCTTTGTTGCTAGAGATAGCCGGTTGGCTTTGCCAACCGGGATAGGATGCCGCGACAAAAAATCCAGTTGGAGTCTATCGGAGAGCAACTACAAAGCAAATGGGGCTGATTAGAGAAGGGACTTTTTTATCCTTCACCACTGGTACACTTATTTGTTCTTGGTTAGCGCTCATTTTTTCCTTGTATACGCTACTGTGTTCGTCCTTCTTCTCGCAGAAATTTTATATCAGAGTCATGTAGTCCCATTTTCTGGCTGCAGGGCCCGGCCCAAGTAGTCAATGGTTGCTACCGCTCTCTGCGCTTCTATGTACCATTTTTAGTCAAAATAGATGCTGGGCATATCTACGGACCCGACGAAGCTGACGTAATTCTATCCATAGCTGTCTGTACCGCTACCTCTATCCAGCAGATCCAGCGCCAACCGATCTATACCTAGCTTTGTCCGGCCCGGCCGGGCCAACCCACGAAAGCATCCAATCTTTCAAGAGCTGTATGCCAGGCCGCAGATCCAACACTCCGCCTGGAGGGCAACCACCAAAGCACCTTCCTACAGTACACCTTCATCCGGGACACGTACCTGCATTAAGCCCTTCCATCGATGTGAGCGCGTCACCAGATAGTCAAGTTGAACCGCTTACAGCGCCTTCATCCCCTTCGGTCGATCAACCCTATAAGACGAAAGCAGCTAAGAGTTACACTACCTCACCTGCTGATGCGGATTCTAATTCCGATTTCAATAAGCCCAACTCCGCTACCTCGGATTAAGATATTTTGGAAGGAGCTGGAAATCTAGCCAGATATTTCGTTGTTGGACGATAAAAAAAAACACTTTTGTTTCCAAACCTTCCCTGAATCCCGATCTTCCACTGCCTTCCTCTGATGGATAACCCCTTTCCTTTCCCATCTATCGGAGTATTGAATGCCTCTAACGGTCCAGATATTTAATAACCTGATAGAAGTGGAATTCTTCACCCCTATCCATTATCCGGATTGACTTAAGACTTTGAAGTCGGCGAATCCGCTGCCGCATATCCGCTGTGAACCGGGAGTTGAAGAATGGAAAAAATGATCTCCTACTGACAGCCCACCTGGACCATGCCCGTCCTTGGATGCCGATCCCCCCGATGGGGCCACCCACCAGAAAAGGGTCAGTTGTTCATTCCTCCATCTACTACGCCGTTTCGTCGAGATAGGCCTCTCCTTTCTACTGATCTAGCTCCACTTCTCCCCTCCTTCCCGAGCTTATGTCAATAAAATAAGTCACTCTCGCTTTTCTCTTTAGTATAACAATCCCTACATTCTCTCATTGAGTACTTTGCTTTGCATACAATGGTATCCAATCAATAAAAAAGGTTAGATCTTATATCGTTCGGGACTCTTCCCAAGAGTCCCTTCACTTACTTTATCTTTAGTTCTTATTAGCATAAGTGATGTTCGTTCGAAATCGCTCCTCTCCTTACAGTCGAGCTGAGCTCATGCAACAAGGGCAGCATCAACTGAGGCTTGATGTGGGGCAGGCTTCCGTGAACTAGAGAACTAGAAAGAATTGAGAACCAATTCCGGAGTCATCGCCTATGTATCCAAAGCCTATTACAGACCCTGCTTCAACCCCAGTTCCATATCATATCTTGGGCTTAGGGGCACGATACCGAATCTTTCTACAGGTTTAGGAAGATGTTATTCCGACTTCCGGCTACCAATGGGCCTGTATAAGTAGAAAATGGTCCCTATGTCCCAGAGACGGATATGAATTCATTCGAATGACTCTTTCAGACGAACTGGAAGTCGAAAAGAGAAACTCAAACTTCCACAGGCTCCCAGTCCCAAAGAATCCATAATATATCTTTTTAGAAAATATTATGTTCCTAGAAAAACAATCCGTTATATGTCGAAAATCCGCTGTTCAATCTTTCTTCTCTATCTGTCGCATAGCGGTTGTCGCGGATCAGCTGTCGGAATAGATGCCTGGGTAACTATCCTCAATCTCTGTCCTTAGACTTCCTTCATTGAACATATGCTCACGAATTGGATTTGAACCAATATCTCCGGGCGACTTTCCTTTTAGTAGATCGTGAGTGGTCCGTCGTCCTCCTCATTATAGTCCTCCTAAAATCAATAGCATTTCGTCGAAATATATCCTGTCTTTTCACCTTGGTAGTCCTATGCATAGTCAGTACTATAGCCCCAATCATGGCTACTAATAAAATAAGACTAGGAACCAAAAACCAGACGAAATAGTAGGTATAAAGTAAATTTCCCAATGTTTCCAAATTAGTCCAACTTCGTACCTTTCCGGCATAAACCGTATATCTCAGAGAGGTCGTCTTTCTTTGGGTTGGTAGTAATGGAATGGTTTCATTATCTATTATGAAGAATATTTCCCACCAAAAGATCAGTCCAATAATACCACTCACTGGTAAATAGCGCAAGACTTCTTCGTGAATCTCCGCTATTTGAATATGGAACATCATAACAACGAATAGGAATGAAACGGCTATAGCTCCTATATGAACTACTGGGAAGATCATAGCGGAGAAGTCGAGACCTAACAAAATCAGTAAACCTGAAGTATCGCGAAAGACTAGGATGGGAAACAAAACGGAATGTACCGGATTTTTAGCACGTGCAACCATCAACCCAGAGACCAAAGCAGGGCTCGACAAAACAGAAAGTATCATGATACGTCGTCCTTCCCTGAAATGGAACTTTCATACTGGAGCAAGAACTAGCATGAAAGTCGATCTATTACGACCAGCGCGGTTGTTCCTATTTCATTTGATTTTGTCTTTTGCACTAGGTCACTACGCTCTCTCCAAACCAAAGCAAACCAAACTCACCATGACAAGGGCCAGCGCTCTCACTGCGTAACTAAAAGCCCCTCTCTCGCCAAAACAAAATATCCATTTTTGACGAGCTTTCCATGAAAGAATCAGTTACCTATAGGACCGCGAAATGGTCCGTCGATATGAAAAAAATCCCGGGCCTTTATAAGCTCCTTATATATAGAGGAGCTCGTGGCATTCTCACCACCTAATTGTTGTAACTTTGCCTCCAAAACGGAGATCTTCCATTTTCCTCTGCGGGGAGGCAGTATGTAGTCACGAATTAGTTTGTTCCGGTGACGATGCCAGAATGGGTTCCCATCCAATTGGGACATTCTATTAAGAATTTGCCCCTTTAGATCTACAATCCTGTCGATTTCGGCTTCCGAAACAGAGGCATGCCTTTGTCCCAGGCGATGCACAAGAAGCCTGTTCCTTATAATATGATTTACAGAATCGAAATCTGGTTGGGGGGGGAGAGGCGGGAATGGATTAGCGGGGGGGTTTGGCTGGGCAACTTCAGCCGGTGCTGGCGCCTGCGGCAGCGCCTCTTGAGCCGCCTCCGTGGAAGGGACTGGATTTGCGGGAGGTACAGGTATAGCCGCCTGCTGATTCACCGGCGTGCCCTCTCTTGATGTGCCTGTGCCATAGGTTTTTATTCCAGGACCCCTAATTCGAACGAATCCTCCTCCCACGAGGCGGAGCTTGGTGCGCCAGAAGTTCCCGCATTCGAAGGCCCCGCCGCTGTCGATGGTCCAGCTTCTGGTTGATTCAAAGATGTGCCTGCCTCCGTTTCCGTAGTCTTAGGCCACGATTCTAAGAGCACATCAATGGCGAACGAATCTCCATCACACGAGGCTGAGCTCGATTGGCCGGAAGGGGCCGGAAGAGTCAGTGCGGGCCCTCCCCCCGAAACAACCCCATAAACTACAAAAAAAGTGAAAAGATTTTATAAATAAAGACCTAAGTGATAAAAAAAAAAGTATAGTCCAAATTTGAACCTAATAAAACAAACACTAAACTAAGCACTACGTGCGCAATTTTTGACTTGTTCAAGAAACTTTTTGAGTATGCCTAGTATCTCGTTGGAGAACCACTATGTCTATCTTATTTCTCCTAGAAACAAAAATCCACTTAAGTTGAATTTAAAGTTAAATAATTTTTTTATTATAAATAATTAAAATAATTAATTTATTATAAATAATTAATTAACTTTAAAGAATTAATTAAAAAATATTAATAACTAATACAAATAAATATTAATAAAAGAACTCCTTTCTTTTCTATTTGAACAGGAAAAGGGTAAACAAAAAAAAAGAAAAAGTAAAAAAAAGATTCCGCCTTTCTTCATTTTCTATCTCTAACTCTGGTAAGAGCGGGTTTATCGAAATAGAAGATTTAGTAAGAATTGAATTGGGTTGGAATCCATTTCCTATCATTTCTATTCCTTTTACTTTCGAAATATGAACACGGGAATCATTGAAATATTTGTTTGATTATGATTAAAAAAGGGGGTATTATTCCTATAATACATTACTCTACTCGAACTACTCGAATCCAATATAATTTAGAAATGGAATTCAATAATTTTTTTCAATTCAATTTGAATGGTTAAATTCAAAAGTCTTTGCAGAACGATCTATAAAAAAACGGATACAGTTTGATTTCTCAACTCACTTAGTAGTCCTTCTAGAGCCCACTTCTGCCCCATACTACGAGTGAAAGGGAAAATGTAAAGACTACCATTAAAGCAGCCCAAGCGAGACTGACTATATCCATGTGAATTATGTCCCCTATTTCTATGAATATGATCGATTCATTATTGTTCATTAATGATTATTGTTCACTAAGAAAAATATTACTAATATACTAATAATAATAATAATAATAATAATAGTAGAATCGCGGATGCAGATTAAAAAAAAAAAAAGGATTCTGTCCAATACCATTGATGAAACAATCAAAAAAATCCAATTAATGATTAATTATAATCAGTTCTTATATGATTGCTAGTAGAATCGGAAAACATTAAGTACAAACAAAAGACGCGAAACACTTTATTGCCATTTTGCTGATAGAACTTGTCGAATTTGTCCCCAACAGAAAACAGAAACACGTGGAGGAAAAGGACTCTTGATACTTCCTTGATTTAAAACATCTTCAAGTTCTATTCTCTAAATTGCTGTAAATTCTTGCGTCTAGGATTCAAGGAAAATGGATAGTAGTGAAAGGGGGGATTGGTCCATTTTGATATAAGAGTCCTTCCACGACTAATGTAGTGTCTACTGACTGGGTCTTGAATTAGATTGGATAGCGGAGCAGGGAATCCTTTCCTTTCTATACGATACGAGACGGTCCTGTCGAGTTATCTTACCCAGCCCGTACACCTTTTTGATTTGACAAATCCGGGTTAAGGACTGACTCATTGACGATACATACTTAGCCCCCAACAGCTACCTCCCTGAGAGCCAATCCCAGTTCCCTATTAACCAGTTCCTTGCCGGTGTCAGTTTATAGCTCCGCCCCCGGAGTGGAGTTCCCAAGTTCGGATCGATCTACAGTGAGATTCCCAATTCCAAGCCATATAGTGGAAGTGCTAGGATAAGCTCTTGATCTAGTTTCAGTACTTTTTCCTGACCCTCTTAGAATAAGGTCTTTTCTTTCCACCTGTGAATGTGAAAGTTCCCTTTGCTACGGTTGAGTGTTCAGTTCTACGTGCTTCGATAGCGTGCCAGGCAAGCTTACTAACTCGGCGATGGGCCCAGACCTCAACCACTCCCTATCGAATACTCGACAGACTAGATGGAAAAAATCAACAACGCAATATGAATATGCAAATGGGAACACACCCGCAGCAAGCACACTAACTCGCGCAAGAAAGAAAAGCAAGAGACATATCAATATCAATAAGAGACCTTAGGGGCGCAGTTTTCATCCAACTCGAAATATCTTAAGATAAGAGAACAACTTTTACGCCCAACAATCCCATGTCTTTCTTAGTTGTACCAACGGTGATTTCCGACAAGTCTTTCTTCATTTTTTGGGAGGGGAGCAGAGCTGTCAAAGAAAAAAGAAATGGAGCAACTGGATAAAGTAGTCGAACAACTTATTTCTCTTCAAAGAGCTAGGAAGCTGAGACTGGACCCATTTCCTTTGGTATGTAGCAAAGAAATCAAGGACTGAACTTCTGCCGAAGTCAATCTATTGAATTGATTGTTCCGCTGGGGGGAAAGGAACCACTGCACCGGGTTGTTCATACTCTTACCTCTAACGAGAAAGAAATCTGCCTCATTTGTTCTTGGCGTTCGATTTCCCTTCGGACTAAACAAGAAGTGGGTGAATCAACTAAACAGTAGGAGATCCATTTCCTTCCGGGTAGGTAGAGCGGTTAATAGCTATTAGGCCTTTTAGGTAAGTTCCCTTCTTCCTATGCAGTTAGCTCGACTCCTGGTATAGCTCTTAATAGGCATGTAGCCGTAGGTGTTTTCTCTTCTTTCATCTCAAGCTCCCGGGAGAAAGGCATAAACCGCTAAAAGAATTTAGGAGAAATGCCCAACAAAGTCCTTAACCACGCGAAAGAGAGATGCAATCCGAACCTCAGGAAAGATCCGATCCCAAGTGCCGTTCTGTTCTCTTTCTTTTTTAGGGCTTTAGCGAGCCGCTTAAATGCTTTTGAGTAAATGCCAGTTTCAAGATAAAGAACTAAGGCTAGTGGGATCAATCCCAGACCTAGGACCAAGTGACTGAAGAAGTATGGTTCGGTTGACCGAGGTTGAGGTAGAAGGAGCTCCTTTCCGACAAGAAAGGAAGAAAGAAAGGCGCCTATGTCTTGGGGAGATGCAATTCCCAAGCAAGCAAGGAAGCGTTACAGCTTTCTTTCTGAAAATGATAATCAATCTGACACTGTGAAAGAAAGAATACGATGTTCTGAGAATAGGGTGAAAACGAATTCGGTCTTTAAAAGTCAAAATGAAAGTAGTGAAGTTAGCCCTTAGAGTTCGGGTTCAAGCTATCTATCATACCTTTGTGCTTTCAAGCCTTTATGCTGTCAGTCTCTATGTAAGCATGAAGTCAGCATTCTAAGAAAATAGTAATAGTCATTGCATGGTTAATTACGTATATAAAGAAAGGGCTTTAACTGCCGTAAAAGAGTACATCCATAGTTAGTCTTTTCCATAGTCTAAAGGGAGTGAAGGGATCCGAGGGCTTTAGCGGGTAGAGGCTCAACCGATAGGGCAGAGAAGTAGTCTGGTTTGATAGAACCAGGGGCGATGGTTTTTCCTACTAATATTTCTGCTACTGATAGATTTAGCTCACACAGGGGTCTGAAAGCTTTTCAGTTAAGACTGGTCGGGGCTCTGGACAGAACATCGATCACGATGCGAGCAACAAGGTAATGGTGTCCTCGACCAAGCCGAAAGACAGATCTCATCACAGCACTTGTAGTAACCCTCCTAGTCCCACCTCTTCGCCTCGAGTCTGATAGTACTAAAAGGCTTTGCTGCTCTTCTTATTTCTGAAAGATAGCTATTCTTCGCCTCTCGAAAGAGGCTACGTACCTGTTAAAGGATAAGCGCTACGCTTTTCCCTAGGGCAGCAGTTCAAGTACGAGAGAATGAATTCCTCTAGCTAAGTTCCCTGTCGAGAGGGAAGAGAGGAGAAGTTACTTCGGGACTTAAGGTAGTTCAGTCACCCTCAGGTCATAATAGAGCCTAGTATGACATCGGTAGGAAGATAATGCAGCTAAGCCAAGACTTTCTTCTGTTCTAGGTTTCCACAAAGGGGTATCAGGGTATGAGAACGCCTTTCTCCTATAATCAAGTCTTTGGTTTAGATCAATCAATCCACCGGTTCATTTTCTGATTTATTAGAAAGACCAACCCCGGCCCTAGTGAGAAGAAGATGGTTAGACGCCAATTGAAAGAGTGGTAGTTTTATCCATGATGACCGGGTGGCTCTCTTTGCCCTTTCGATCTACTTCCTAAACTAAAGGAAGATCTAGCTGTGGATGATGTCCCAGCTGGAAAGTCAACCTTTTCATATTAATGCCTGCCCTATTGGAGATTCCAACTATATATGCATTTATGCATTTTCTTTTTATGCGACAGGTATGTGACCTTAGGAATTAGGTTCGGGAGTTGCTTTAGCAATTTAAGCTGGCTCCAGGTGTCAGTAATAGAAAAAGATTGGATTGGGAAAGACCATGGAGGTTGACAAACCAGTGCTGTTGGGGAAGCCTCTCATCGAGAAGAAAAAAGAAAATAGGACAATAGCTGACTAAACCTCTGAGCTCTTTTTCTGTAAAGATCCTTTTCTTAAAGGGACATTTCCGCACTCATTTCAGATCATAGAGGTCGGGCTTCAGTCGAACAACCTTCTCCCTCCCTTCCACCGATGAAACTACTCTTGCAAAGTAAAAAAGTCGTATAACGTTCCTTCCAGTCGAATATAATCTATTAAAGCAAAGCCAAGAGGCGATAGTGGCATCGGTCTTATCGTTCCATGAGGAAAAGGTCCGGAATGGTCTATTTTATTTGCGAAATCGCGAGGGGTCGGATGGGTCAAGTACGGCCTCTAAAAACATGCGATAATCGGCTTTTTTAGTAGCATCTGTCCATCCCGGTCTGCTGTCGTCAACGGTCCGCTTCCTTGAATGATAGTAGGTCTTCCCGATCCACGAATACTGTCCGTTGTCCTTTACTTGTTTAGTGGCATCTGTCTGAGGGCATCTGGAATTGTCTGTTTCGGTATTAACTCTTGTAAACGGTCGCAAACGCTCATCTGTCCACGAATAAGGTTCCCTTCTTTTATTCAAGATAGCTTTTATTCAATTAGGGCGAATATCTTTTTTCCGAATTTATTTCTTGAAAGATATGCTACTTCCCGGTCGAGATGTCTGAGGGAAACTTTTTCGGTATCAACAACTGTCGCAACGGTCCTGTAACTGTGGAAAAGGGTCCTGTGTTTCAATCACTTGAATCGGTTTATTAGTTATTATATAATATTATAACTGTAGCAAACGTTCGGCAGTACAGGGTAGGTGGGTGCAAAAGAAAGATAAGCTTGAGATGCTACAATAGCTTCAGCCTGATCGATCCGCCTTTAGTATTGGTAAGTTCCCTTGTTAGTCTCTATCGCTAGAAGGCCCTTTCTTTTTAGTGAAAAGGAAACTTAAAAACAGCTTATAAGGTAAGGTAAGCCCTTGCTTTTTCCCGTTTAGGAGAGTCGCTTTCCACGGTCTGCTATTCCTTTCCTCTAATTCAATATCCCCCCTTCCCTCTATCTAGTACTTGCTCGGGACTCGCCATTCTCACTTATATTTTAATTAATTATAGATATAGGATTCCATTTCGTCTCCACAAGTTAGCCTGTCTGCCTGCAAGGCCCAATCGAAGCTGATTGTCCCCGTGGCGGATAGCGCCCCTTCACTCACTTGTGGTTTCGCTACTCTAGGACATCAAGACCAACTCAGGCTCCAGCCCTAACTTCAGCTTTAGATTCAACTTCGACTTAGTCCTCAGCTCGTGAATCTGGCTATTTCAAGATATCCGGATTCCTTTCTGATGCGCCTTATCTATCCAAAAGGATGCGGTTTTCCTCTCTTGCATAGAGCCTCTATGTGCTTTCCTGGGTGGGCTACCATCCTTTTCCATTCCACTACTTTACATCTTAGCTCGTCTCTGTCTTCGTCTTCTTCGCCTAGCCTTTCTTTGGGACCTAGCCTTAGAACAGGACCGAGTCTTGCTTCTAGCTTTGAACCTGCGATAGGGACGACCTCGGCTTTCGAACCGAACTATGTAGCTGCTTCGCCTTGAATGTGCCTAACTAGCTTTTCGCCTTCAGCTTTTGAACCTTAAACTTCAACCACAGGCACTAGCTCACAGGCTTTACTTTTATGGCAGCTGCAAAGAAAAAAGAAAGGAGACCGAGATGGGCACACTCACTTCAGGTACGCTTTATCGGGACAATGGGAAACTAGTCTCATAGTTGCCTGTTCATATTCCCGATTCTAAGCGGTCAACGTTCTATGCTAAGGCCGATTTCGCTACTTCCATCCTTGAGTGTTGGGTATCGTGTGAGTCTTCTCCCAGTTCTTGCTTAGCTTCTTTCTGGGCATCGCTCTCTGTTTTGACAAGCAAGTCCCCTGGCTTTTCTCAACCTTCTAATCAAAGACTACTATGGAAGGGAAACAAAGCTGTAGCTGTAGTTGGCAGTTCGAGTCCTTAGTTCTTGTTCCTGTGACAGGGCAGAGGGGAACTGCAGTTTGTAAGTTTGCTCTGACTTCTGAATTCTATTCTAGTTCTTATCAGCACAAGCGGGAGCCAGGGGGAAGGCCTGAAGGCCGCTAGGAGTGAACCATCAGGCAGAATGGATACCGAGTTCGGGGGGCGGGTTATAGCTTTCGAGCGAGACAACTCATCAACGATTGGTGCAGGATTGACCACTCAGCTATCCAAGTTACGTAAAAGACAGATTTGGAAGTTTTTCCCTGCCTCATGAGGGCGCACTTTGAGTCCCAAACTTTCTGTCTGAAGAAAATGCTGGAAGTCCAAGATGGTGGTTTGGAAAATCCAAGAGGACACCTGATCCACGCTCTCTTCCCTTGGTAAAGAGGAATTTGAAATCTAAATCAATCATTTGATCAAACAAAAAAAGTACTTGGGCCTTAGAGGCAGCGGCTGGGGAAGCGAAGGGAATAGGAAGACCAGGAACGAAGTCACTCGACCAAAAGAAGGTCTTATTTGAGTTCAAAGCGAGGAGCCAGAGACAGATTGCAATTGCAAAAGCCAACTCTAAGAAGCAGCTTTACTTTACTTTAAAGAGGGGCAAAAGCAAGGGAGAGAAAAAAAGGGGAGCTTAACATATATAAATCGGTTACACACTAAAGGAAAGATAGATTCTAGTTAGCCTACCCGACTACACAAGATATTCTACATGTGGTTAACAAAAGAGTCACTGGTTATTGGCCTCAAGGCAGAGACGAGCTGGCTAGACTCTTATCGAAATTGCGTATAGAAAGAGATTCGTCTTGAAAGCTAGAAAGACAATTTCTATGTTCACAGGCGCTTCCCGTCTTCATTGAGATTGGGCTGGTGTTGGTTCCTGAGCTGAGGCTTCAAAGCCAGATCTTCCACTTTCGTCAGAGAATAGAGTCTTTGGTGGATCTTTTCATGAAGTAGCCTAGCCCCTCCTTCGCCTCTTGGGGAAGCGGTTGAAACCCTTGGGATGTCTTGAAAAAATGAAAAATGTCAATATGGCACCAAGAAAATGAGTTCATTCCTGCCCAACCTGAACTAAAACCTTTCTTGCAAAGCAGCTTCATGAGAAAGAAGTGCAGCAAGTACTTTTTTTTTGAGAAAGAAGTTGTCTGTGTATTGGATCCGCTCTTCTGTTAGCATGAACATGAATTAGATTCTATTCGTCTTATCGTATATAAGATAAGGAACGCTAGCTATATGCTTTACACATGCAGGTCGATCAGTTCGCCCTTCAGTTCAGAAAGAGGCTGAAGTTATCGCGAAGAAGGGCTTTTTTTTTCCGGTATGCCGCTCCGCGAGCAAGGAGCGAAAGAAGTAAGTGAGTTTTTTTGTGGAAATGTCAGAATTTGCACCGATTTGTATCTCGTTTGTGATCAGTTCGCTAGTTTCTTTGATCCTACTCGGTCTTACTTTTCTTGTCATGTCCGAAGAATCTCGAAATGGTAAGCACTTGTTGTATTCATTTACACTCTTGTTGACCTGTCTGACAATGGTCTATTCCGTTTTTCTCTATCTAGGTAAGATTGACCTTTTCTATAGCCTCATTTCAAAGGCGCTCATCTCTCTGGGGGGTCGAGCCCTCTCCTTTGCATTATGTAAGTTGGGCCTCCCGGGGGGTGCCTTGCTAATGGCTTTTGGGGTGAGGTTTCTTATTACCGAGGGAGCCTCAGAAATAGGAGTGGGTCCTCGGATGATGGCCACTGGGTCAGATTCGGGTAACAGTGGCTCGGAGAGTTGGCTAAAGTACCTTAAGAGTTCACCTGATTCAGTAGGTGAGGGTAGGGAAAATAGCGAAGCCGAGCCCGCTTCGAGAACGAGGAGCTCTGATCGCAGAGACGACGTCGGGCCTTCATCGGTAAGACGACGAGTGGATTCGGTGAACGCTCCCGAAACCTCAACCTCATCCGGGTGGAGTGGCTCCTGGATTGAAAAGTTGTTAAATCCGGGGGACACTTCCTCGGCCCCTGGCGATGGTCAACAACCACAGGGGGAGGTGGATCAACCAGCAGCCAATGTCATGGGGCCAGAAGCCCCTGATCCGATGTGGTTGAAAAACCAGATTGGGAAAGTTTTCTTCCAAATAAAAGGAAGGAAATCCGGGGAGAACGTTCTCAGGAGGCTTTTTGACGAGCTTAGACTGGAAACGGGTTCTCCAGAAAAGCGGCGGCAGATCGTCCAAATTCTAGACGATATTTTATCAGAACACAGACTTAGAGTTGATAATAGAAATCCAAAGTTGAATCTCAATACAGAATTATTGGTCCGCATTTCCGATTGGGAAAGGGATCAGTGAGGGATCTTTAGATCTTTATAGGTAGTAAGTCTTTACTTAACTCGATCCAAGCAATGCCCAAAAATCCCATTTCTTTCTTGGTTGGAAAAACAACCGGTGATTTCCGACAAGTCTTTTCCCCTTTTTTGGGGGGAGCAGAGCTGTCAAAGAATGAAATCAAGCAAATGAAATTTCTAGAATGGTTATTCCTCACAATTTCTCCTTGTGATGCAGCGGAACCATGGCAATTAGGATCTCAAGACGGAGCAACACCTATGATGCAAGGAATAATAGACTTACATCATGATATCTTTTTCTTCCTCATTCTGATTTTGGTTTTCGTATTACGGATCTTGGTTCGCGCTTTATGGCATTTCCACTATCAAAAGAATCCAATCCCGCAAAGGATTGTTCATGGAACTACTATCGAGATTCTTCGGACCATCTTTCCTAGTCTCATCCCTATGTTCATTGCTATACCATCATTTGCTCTCTTATACTCAATGGACGAGGTAGTAGTCGATCCAGCCATTACTATCAAAGCTATTGGACATCAATGGTATCGGACTTATGAGTATTCAGACTATAACAGTTCCGATGAACAGTCACTCACTTTTGACAGTTATATGATTCCAGAAGATGATCTAGAATTGGGTCAATCACGTTTATTAGAAGTGGACAATAGAGTAATTGTACCAGCCAAAACTCATCTACGTATAATTGTAACATCCGCTGATGTACTTCATAGTTGGGCTGTACCTTCCTTAGGTGTTAAATGTGATGCTGTACCTGGTCGTTTAAATCAGATCTCTATTTGGGTACAACGAGAAGGAGTTTTCTATGGTCAGTGCAGTGAGATTTGTGGAACGAATCATGCCTTTACGCGTGCGCCCGGAAACATAGGCCGACTGCTGAGCCCACTCTGGCTCAGCCGCACCACCCCGGGTGCGAGCCACCCGAGAAGCAAGCTATTACAGCGAACGGCTGGAGTTGTAGGGAGCCAAGGAGCAAGGCAGTAGATAAGATAGAAGAAGGGGCCAGGCTCCCGGTAGAGCAGAGGAGAGGGTTAGGATAACGAACTTGAAACGCGGAGCCCGAGCGGCCGGCGAGCGAGTGGTTAGTGGCCAATAGCGCCCTAGTTAATGGCATTCCTCTCTGCGGCTGGCACTCGAGGAATCACGGGGCACTCCATACAACAAGTCTTAGGGATGAGACGCCCGCGCAAGGACCTCCATTCTCATTAGGAGGTCGAACCAAGGACCTATGGAAGTCGGGGCTACCCCGTCCCCATGGGCAATGCAACAGTGTCCTGAGGAAGGAGTTTAGAGGCCTTATAGTAGCACGGACTTATTTTCTAGGTCATGCGAAGAGGGCCAGTCCAAGATCGTACTGTTCCTCTACAAAGACAACAGACGCTCTCAACGGCTAGGCGCCACTATCTTTCTGAGTTATTCCAGCTTTTTCATTCTTTCGTGCCGCGGTGAACAAAAAAAAAAAAAAAGAGGGCCGTCTCAACAGAAGGAGAAGGACCTGCAACGGCAGAGACTACTGACCCTCTGATTGTTCCTAGCCGGCTGTTACGAGTCTGGTAAGCCTGGAACGAAGTCCCAGATATTGAATAGCCTGGAATGTGAAAGGATCCCTAAAAATAGAGAAGGACGGGCAGGGCTTCCGCAAGGGCCTCCCCCCTCTTTATTCCCGGTCAAGATAGATGGGAAGGAACCCTATCAAGTAAAGGCCATAAACAGCCTCTTTTTTTATGTACGTACACCTTTGTTTCAGGGCCCGTAACCGGCTCTGGAACCAAACAAAATACCGAAAAAAACAAGAGCAAACCGTCGGGGAAAGATATCAAGCTGAGTCAACCAACGACGGTCTCGGTTTGTCCATCTCACTTTAGGAAGCAAAGGCAAGCAGACTAGGCGGCAGAGGGAACGGAAGGGGAAGAGTAGGAGGCGCTTTGCTTTGAGTCAGGCATCCAAACTCGGCGTAGATAGAAAGTCCGCTACCCATTCAAGCAGCTTGTAAGGCTACAGTACTGCTTCATATAAGATGTACCAAGGACAAGTCAGATAGTGCACATTACTAGTGGGAAAACTTGAATATTGATATATCCTGAAAGCTTTTGAAACTATCCTCAAATAGGGTGTTTTTCGACTCTTGCCTTCTTAAGAAAGTGATTGAGGGAAAGCCTATACTTTCTACTGAGAGGAAGTATTACTTTCCTAAAAGCCGCCAATCCTTTCATTACCCGACGTTTCCAATCAGCCGCTTTTACCTATTCAAGCAAGCGCTCTCTTTCGAGTCAGCTAACTGATAGCCTGACTGACCTATGTGTCATGTTCCTCCCTGGCATTAATTAAAGGAAATCCCGAATAAGAGATTAAGGCAAGAATCAGAATCGGAAAGAGACTGTTCCCGGCAAGCGGTATGCTTAGATATCCATTCTCTTGTTTCAGCGCTATGGCTAGGGTCAATCCAGCCTTCCTCCCTCCCTTTATGGAATAGGCTATGGAATAAAGGGAGATTTGCAGCCAGTGACGATGAGTAAGTAGTTAATATAAGTAGTAGTTACTGGGCCGATCCCCTATAGATCCATAAGCCCGTAAGGGAAGATGAATAGCCTTTCTTTTCTCAACCCTCGTTCGATCCCGAACTGCATTCAAAAATGAAGCAAGGACTGATTTCTTTGAGCAAAGTTTTCTATAGTAAACACTAGAGTGAAAAAAGTCAAGTAAGCGAGGGGCTAGAAAAAAGAGAAGGTTTTGAGCCATGATAGGGAATCCTTTCAGTCTCATGCGGCGAAGAGAAGGATTTAGTAAGCTAAAGGGAAGAAGCGATGTTGTAAGGTAAGGATTGAGTCTTTTTGGAAAAAGAGGGAGCAAAGCAAAGAGATCCTATCCATACGGTTCAGAGAGGAGAGGATCGAAAAGACACTCGACTGGTTGGAGAGGATCGATGCAATTGAGCTCGACTGGTTGGAGAGGAAGACCTTAATTAAAAATGAAAAAGAGGAGGTCTTCGAAGCCGCGAGTATCATACTTGGAATCCATCCTTTTTTCGAAAGAAATCAGTGGCAAAGAATTTCGTTAAAGCCTCTCTTCCTAAAACCTAAAAGAGAATAAGAGCCACCCCTCGACCTGACTTATTCAGGCCGTTAGGTGAGCTCGTGTAATCGTAAGTATCTCAACGAAACTCAACTCTTCTCCGGCGTCGAAATCGCTGGAAAGCCCTTTGCTCTATTTTTCTTATTAGATTAGGGGGGGTTCTGATCACACTCGGAATCATGAATATTCTTCGCCCCTTATCTCCTCATCTTCCTATTTATAAGCCACAGCTGACTTCGACGTTTCCAATTTCCCATAGAATCTCCGGGACTTTCCTAGTTTTGTTTTTTATCTTCTTTGTCCTGAAAATGAAAATGGGTTTTCTCAACTTTTGAATTTCCGTGATTTCAAAGGACATTTTGAACCCTATCTTTTTTTTTTTAAAGATGGGCGGGTCTGACCTTGGACATTGTTTTTACTGTGAGGGCCCTCCTCACTACCGAGACCGCGCCCTCTCTTGGCCGCTGAGGCGGATTCGGGAGCGTCTACCTCATTTCACAAGCTGGAGTGGAAAAGGGCTCTCTCTCCCAGACAATCAGGAAGCGCCAGGTTGTCTACGTAAGCATGTCGAGGAAGAGTTAAGGATCCTTTTTTTTTAATATAGGTCGAAAAAAGGGTACTTTGAGACCGGGAATTCAAAGAGTACGTCGAGCCCTGGGGCTGTTCAATTCTGTGGATCAGAATGGACTGATTACAGTGGGCTTTTGTAAAGCTTTGCTAGAACGAGTGGACCACCTTTCTCTGCAGAAATCGAAGAACGGCCATCCCACCCCTTTTCCATTTCAAACCCAAAACGAAAAAGCCCGACTATATTATATAATGTGAAAGTATGCCGCCCCTTCGGACCTTTCTTAATAACATATCTTTGATTCCTAATTTTGGTACAGGAGGAGCTCAATTATAGAACGCCCCCCACCGCGATCGCTCAGCGAATTCAAAATTTTATTGATCTAGAAAAAGGTTGTCTGAAAGGACAAGAATTAATAGAGGTATTCCAGCATATTTATTATGTTAGCGGAACCTCCGTCGAACCTTCCATTCTAGAGAGCTGTGTAAAATGGGTTGGGTTCTTGATCGCTAACATTTTTTTTTTACGATAAAAGGGCTCTTGACCTTTTACTTAATAATCTAAATACAGGCCGGGAAAATTCTGACTTTTTTAGGGGACGAAAACAGTGTTTTTCTTCAAGTGGTCGGGGAAGAAAAAGCAAGGCAGGAGGCCGCTGCCTTAGAAGAGAGAGCGTAGCCGGTTTCATGCAGAATTGGAAGCACTGGCACAACAACAAAAGCAGTATGAAAACGAAGTGCTACGCCAACGAATTCACATGTGATCGTACAGGCGGCGCTAAGGGATTTTATTTCACCTATGATCAGATCAGTGGGCAACCATAGTTGACTTTTTTTGTGATGTTGTTGAAAGCTAATTTGGAAGTAGACCTCGCTTTTTGGAGCTGTTCCCAGCTTACACTATGGTGGAGGAGGTCCTTGAAGATCTAGGAGTGTGAGCTGTACGAGCTGAAAGGCTCCCATACTGTTTGGAGGGCAGGGGGAATAGATGCCAAACAAAGCTGACCCCTATCTATCGTCGTAGAAGCCGTTTCTAGGAAAGATTATGGTTCTCGGGTATCCAATCAATTAATCCCACAAACCGAGGAAGCTTAAGTGGAAATGAAATCATAGGGTGAGGGAAAAGGGCGGAAGCCACTAAATGGAAGGTTTCGAGGGTTTGGTTTTCGTGAATAAGGAAGGCGATATCCAATTTATTGAGTTGAATTGAAGAAGACTTTCGAAGCTAAGATAAGATAAGATAGGAAAGGATTTGTTTTCAGGAGTGTGTAGGTTTAAAGAAATTAGACCGGAAAAATCAGACTGGAGAAGCCCCCGGTCGATATGTAGGTCTCCAAGACTGGAACCGAGGTAATGGGAGTTTGTGGGGTTGGGCGGGAAACTCTCCATCCACCGATTCGACTTAGGGAGAATAGCTTTCTCTATTGTTTACGAGCTCCCTTCCTATACCTATACTAGTTGACAAGTCTAGTTGTCACTCGGGGCCCTCTTTCAACAAAATCAGCTCTTAGTCAAGAGGTTAGTTACCGCCTTCGATATCGACAGAGAAAGCAGGGAAAGACAATGACACAATAGCTCTAACAGAAGCAAGCTGTCAAGAGGGAGCAATGAAGTCAGTATACAGAGTAAGCTTTTTAACCATTCAATTCGCGGGCCCCGGATGCACGCACAGAATCTGCTTTTGAGTCAGATGTGGCATTACCGGTCTTAACAGCATCCTCCGAAGATGAATAGGCTCTTGTCTTGTTCACGAAAGTACGGCATGAATTCACTCCTTTCTGCGCACAAAACAGTTAATCCACGAAGGGGGGGTCTAATAGTATAAGAAGATGCCATAGATGCAATAAGACTTGAAGGCTGTTCGGGAGGCGAAAAAGAAGGGGGTTTGGAATCAGAGTTCGCCGGTCTTCAGTCTCGTTCCGTCTGTTGAACATGTCGATTTCAAGGTTCCGGTCCCTTTACTAGTTAGCGCGGAGTGGGAACATACTTTTATCTATTTTTTTTGAAAGTGAGAAATATATGCTATATGAAAGTTATCCCTAATAGTAAGATCTTCATCTAGACACAATGCGTCTATCTTCAGATCGCCGAAAGGCGCTGATTACAGCTCTGTCCTTTCCTGAAGAAAGTAATGCAGAGGTTGCAAAAATCGACACATCGACGGCTCAATGCTGGTCTATAGAATTTTCAGATGAAGACTTGGTTCTGGGGACTAAGTTGCACAACCGGCCTTTGTTGATGGCTGGAAGTCTTGAAGGCATACCCGTATCCAGAATCATGTTAGACTGCGGGTCTGCGATAAACATCATCTCTTTGAAGATGCTGCTGAAGTTGGGATATACTATCAATGATCTCAGTCCAACCAATGTCATGATAAAAGGGGATTCAAGCAATCGGATCAACAAGCCCTGGGCACCATCCGATTACGGTTAATGATCGAAGATATGATGACTTATGTCACATTTTACATCATCGATGCTATCACCTCAACCAATGTATGTTATTTTGGGAGCTGCACGAGCACAAAATAGTACCCTCTACATGGCATCAGTGTTTTAAGTACAAGACTCCCGAAGGAGAAGAGGATCTTTTCTTTGCAAATACCAAGCTTTTCACGACGACAGAAACATTCTATGCAGATTACAAATTCTATTTGGAGCCAACTAAGGTTTTCTAACTTACCTACACCTCCAGATCAAATAGCTTTCTCGGAGAAATTCTTTCTATTTAAGCAGATCGCAGGCCGACCATGAAGAAGATGTATCGCTACACCCCTGTCGGGAAAGTGATCCCATCTTGAATAGAAGGAGCCTCTCTCGAAGAGGTTCCATGTCTAAGACTCAAGATCTCTCCAAATTCATCAGTTGATGCCACTAAGGCGGAGAGAAGACGGAAGAGGAGATGCCCTGCCACTAGACGTCCTCCTTTACGTTCTCCTCTACAAAAGTTCGATGTTCCCACAACTGTCGACAAGAATGAAGGTCGTGAAGCCCCGGTTTGCTGCATGATTATAAAGTCATTCACTTGATGACGAAAATAGGCTATGACCCTTTCCAATTCAAAGGTAAGGGGCTGTGGTGTAGAAGAAGGGGGGAGAAAGAATTGGAACACATGTATAGAACAAAAAAGGGTCTTGCATCATGATGGGGAACTCAAATCCAGAACTCGCGCTTTGGGTTAGCAAACAAGCGTTCACATGGTAGCAATTCAAGAAGGCAGCTCGTCGGTAAATCTCGTGAACTAATAGAAATGAAGTCCACTCCCCCGAAACTAGAAGACGGTGGTCAAGCAACGGTCAACGAGCTGGTGGAAATCCATCTTCTTGGCACAAATGAAGAAACAAGGCCTGTGTTCATCAGTGCTAACCTATCTTCAGATGAAAGGGAACAATATAAAGAGGTTTTTTTTGAATAAGATATATACATATCTTCGCCTAGAGTTACAAAGAAATGCCTGGGCCTGATCCACGAATTGCAGTGCACCACTTAGCTATAAAAAGCGAGACTGCTCCCATCAAGCAAGCTCCCAGACGGCCCTGAAATCCTCCCACTTATCATCAGTTATTTTTGATTGGCTTTATCAGAGAAGTCAAAGACCCCAAGTGGTTAGCGTAACATATTCATCCTCTGCATAGCAAGAGGTGCATAGCGCTTTTTCTTTTTCTTGATAAGAGTGAAGGGGGGAGTCATTCTTTTATCAATTCATTTATTTCTCGATGCCAAGGAATCCCTTATTGCCCTTAGGCGGCATGATGGAATATATCACTTTAATCAACATTTGCTTTTTCCAATTTTTTTCCAGAATAGCCATTGGTCAGAATACTCTTTTCAGACTCTAAGAACATCTTAAAGGCGTGCTTGGACAAGAGGGATCTGGAAAGCAAGTTCTTCTGTCTAATCACCTTATCGGAAGTGAACTTCACCTTTACCCTTCCCTCTCCAACCACTTTTGAAGTTTAAAAGTGAAACATAAACAAATTCATACCAACCCACACTAAGTCGAGGGTATTCAAGGCATTTCTCTGACTGCTGATGTGATCAGTCACACTCGATTTCACCACTCTACCTCCTTCTCGACAATGTTTGCTTCGAAAATCGTTATCTTTTATTCGCCTATACCTATATGTGAAACAAAAGAGAAGTCGATGGAAGGCTTGGTGACTTGCGAGGAAAGACTAGGAAGAGAGTGAAGAAAAAGGGAAAAACAATGCTTTCTATGGTTCGCTTGCCCTTGTTCAAATGGTTTCCCTTTCTGTGGTTACTACGGATTTGAACCTCTTTCGGAGGACGGTAGCAAAGCAAAGCAAAGCTAGCCTTTCGTATACTTATCGTTATTATCGTAAATTCTTGAATTTGGATGATTTCTGCGATTACCTGGATTATACCTAGTTGCACAAATACCTCGACGATTCACACTTGTTAATACATAGAGCCCAATAAGCATATCTTGAGTTGGTACGGAAATGGGATCTCCAATAGCTGGAGACAAGAGA
>JAOTAX010027395.1:0-11673 GCA_025629825.1 Erythroxylum guanchezii
ATCTAATGATAGATTTGAGTTCCTTGACCCCAAATTAGCTTAGAACACCTTGATTGAGGTTGAAGAATCAAAAACTTAGTGGAAAATAGGTGAGGGCTGAAACTTGCTTCTTTCTCTCCTCACTTCTCCTTTCTTCTCTTCTCTTTTAATTAAAACCAATGTTTTAAAAACCGGACCGGTGACTGAACCGGAGAAGCAACTGATTAAAGGGTCAATGGTTTAACTGGAATTCAACCGTGATCGAATTGGTGACTAATAAATATATAAAATTTTATTATATATATATATATAATAATTTTTAAGCATACTATTTAATTATTTATCTAATTGTAAATTTAACTTAAACTTTCAAACTTCAAAGCATACAATTTCTTTTTAATTTTACCAACACAATACAAAATAAGATAACAAAACTCACTAGTAATATTTCATCAAAAAGATTTAAAAAAAGTTCACTAATCATAATATTTACTCAAGTTGAAATCATCAAAATTAAGGCATTTTAAATGGACCGGCCGATTTTTTCTTTCATCGATTCAGCGGTTTTTATCGGTCCGACCGTAAAATGAATGGGTCAATCACTCAAAAAAAATAAGGGCTAAATCAGACCGTTTCATGCTCCGGGTCACCGGTTCTCTGGTCCGACCGATCGGTTCGGTCCGATTTTCAAAACACTGATTAAAACAAAGGGTGGGTTGCAAGACCATACATAAGAAGAGTCTAGAATTTTGACTCTTCTTTGACCAAAATATGGTGAATTTATCATTTTGCCCTTAGATTGTATGAAATTACCATTTTACCTTCCAAACTTTCCTAAATTTGTAATTAAGCCCAAAGTTTAGAAATCTCCAAAACTTTTATTTTTATTTTGGTCCTTGGACTCTTGGAACATTAGAGTCATTGTGTATGTAAAACGAGTTAAGGTCTCATCAAAGATAAAAAGATGTATTTAGGCAAATTTTCTTAATTATGATGATAATTAAGATGAAAATCGTAAAAGTTAAGTAAGTGCACACTATCAATAATCTTGTAAAATTCTCTAATTAAACCACTATCTCAATAGGAGCATAATCGTCATATGGTGATATTGTATGAGATACTTAAACGATTGACTTTAGTGTAAGTGGGAGATTATTGGTTTATGCCCTTGCAGTTAGTCAGTCGGTTGCAGTTTGATGTATGACATTATTATTTAATTAATAAAAGACAGTCTTTATCTTTATGTATTAAGTTAATTATATTTGATGTATTAATATTAAAGGTAAAATCCCTGGAATAATTAATGTGTAATTCAATTTACATTTATGTATTATTCTTAAATATTTCTAGTTGTAGTTTCATCAAGACGGGATATTGGTGAAATGGTGAACTAGCATATATTATGTTTCTTTCTTATAAAGAAAGTAACTGATCTCATAAATTGAAGTATGAAGATACTTAAATTAATTTGCGAATGCTTATTAGAGAATAAGTTACTGAACTGACCTGACTATGAGAATCCCAAACGGAATATTACATATGTGTCTGTAGATTTTCTCATAATGATGGTTGTATAATTGATTCTTAAACTTCAGATTACCTGTAATATCTTGTTTTCTGGTATATGCTTAGGGTTCAACCCTATATTAAGTATTACATATACATGCATAACATTAGCATTCATACACGAAGTGATATTTGTACACATTACAAAGATAGCATATGCACTCAATTGATTTATTTTGGGGTATGAAAGAAGTTAAGTGAACATAATGTGAATTGTAATTTGGTATGTCTTAAATTTTGGTATGTTTAGATTTAATTAGTAAATTGGGATTATATGTTATTCATTGAGAGATTAATGTATTAGATGTACATTTGGTCAAAAAAATTTAAAAAATAAATGCCAAGTGGTAGGACAAATTGATACATGGAAAATTAGGGTGAATAAGCGTAAAATTGAATTACATTTGGCATAGTAAAATGTGTGACAAATGGACAAATTATTGTGTGACAAGTGGACCAATCTTGGGGTGACATGTGGACTACTTAATTAGTGACTACAACATCTTGATTAGGCAAATGTAAGACATGCCTTAGGACAAGTGTTGCGCTTTAATGGTGATACCTAGTATGTGAAGTAGCAAGTTTTTGTAGCAAAGTTTTGCTGCTTCTTTCTTTTGTTTTCATCACCGAAAATTGCTCCTACTTTCTCCTCTGTGTTTTGCTAGAACCCTAGCCAAATTGTTGCACCAAAACTAGCTTTTTACCTTATATAAAATAGCTAAGAAAACCAGCTGAACGTTACCTTCATCTTGCTGTCCAAAATCAACCTATTTTCATCTTAAGTTTGTGATGAATTTTTCTTTCATGGAGACTTGATTTAATCTGAAGTTTTAGCTGAATTGAAAGCCTAACAAGTAAGTGACAATTTGAGTTATATGGCATGTCAAATGATATAAGAATGATGCTTGAATTGGAATGAAATGCATGTGTTATTGGTGAAGATATGTGCTAAAAAATGTTGCTTATAGGGCATTATGAGGGTGAATTGGACTAGAATTTAATGTACAAAGAAGGTGGATTTATGCTAAAGAAAGAGGTTAATTTGATTTTTTTGAATTGAGAAAGAACTAGGACTATATGCATAATAATGTAAAAGTTTCTGGTTTGATTTTTGATGCATAAAAGACTAGGATTTGTGAGTTGTTAATTGAATAATTTTGAACTGGAATAGGAGAGGTTATTGATAAGGACTTGAAGTATGATTTAGGCCTAATGGAGGAATAATTGATGAACTATAAAGAGGTTGTTTTAATTTTGGTATAAAGTGTTAAAAAAATTTGGAAAAGTGAGAAGAATTGCTGGAATATGTTAGCTGTAGTGTTTTCACTAAACATGCATCGATATTTTGGCCATAACTTAATATGTAGACATCCAAATGGGATTATTCACTACAAGAAAACAAGGCATTTTGCGAAGTTTTTAAAACGTCATAGAATGTACAAAAACGTCACAAAAAATGTTGCAGAATATGGTGTAGGCAAAAGGTTTCTGCGACGTTTATGTAAAACGTCACGGAAAACACTAATATTCTGTGATGTTTATAAAAACGTCACTGAAAGTTTGGATAATCCGCGACAATTTTAAAAAACACCGCAGAATCTGCAACGTTCCGTGACATTTTTCTGGAAACGTAGCAGAATGTCTTCCGCGACATTTTTATTATTATTTGTATTATTTTTTAATATTTTTTTTCATTTTTCGAAAATCATATTAATTTAATAATTTTTTATTTTAATAATAATTTTTTAAAATACAATTTTAAATCTTATTTGTTTATTAACTATTCAATATTATTTATGAATGTTATTTATTTAATAATTCTTTAATTTTTTTAGTATATCATTAATTTTAATAATTATTAATGTATCACAAGAATTTCATACTTGCAGACAATGTATTATTTAATTGCAATTCGCAAACATATCATAATACACTAATTAATATCAAAATACACTAATTGCAATTCGCAAATATGTCATAATACACTAATTAATACACTAATTCATCTGAAGGTTCATCTATCATCTGACTACCGAGAGTCTTTTGTTGAAAGAACATCCAGCAGACATTGTACAAGTTTGTAAGACATAAGATAAGGAAGAAATATTGTGGGTAATTTTGGGGGAAGAAGTTGCAGTATGTCAAATGCCAAGTGCTTGCGGTCGTGAGATGATTGAAGAAGGGATCCCTCTATGACAACTTCACTAAAGCTGACACTATGTCTTCACCAACAGCAGCTGTGGAGCTTGAAGTACATGACTAACCAAAGCTGAAAGCAAAGTATCAGGATTCCCAAAAGCAATGGCCCCTTCAATCCATTCACGCAGCTGTGGAGCTTCAAGTACATGACTAACCACAACAATCACATCAAGAAATATCATAAGGCACATAACATACAGAAACAGTAAAGCAATCATATAAAATAAATCGTAAATTGTTGTGTTTAAGTTTGTGCAACAACAAAAAGAAGTGAAAAGAACAACAAAAGTCTTCATGGAAGCACCAAAAAGGCATGTACAGAAGAATATTATAAATAATATTTCAAATTGCAATTTTGAAATTTGCCACGAAGAATATTATAACTAATAGGATATACAAACCTGAGCATTTTTCTTTCTAAGCAAAATCGAATACATTAGAATGGCTTCCTTATACTGCAAAAAACAATTAGTCAAAAGGAAAAATAAATAGACAAAAGAATGTTAAATATAAGTACTTTGTAAATCAAAGAGCGTCAACCAAACTAAAGGTGATAAAGAGAATAGAAATTTGGGTCTAACTACGAAGACTGATTAGGGACAAGTCAACTCACTTGATATCTATCCCATGTCTATTTGTAACCCAAAGCCACACGGGTCACATAAATTATAAGAGCAGTGACAGTAATCACATCAAGAAATATTGCTGATCTGCATTGTGTAGAAAGCAATATTAATGTAAACATATCAACTCGAAAAACATCTACCTCTACAACCAATCGAAAATGGGGGCAAGGTGGGGAACTCTCAAATTCAAGAATTAAGATGTGTAGCGGACAGTGGAAACACGGAAAATCAATTCCTTAAAACTACCTTTCATTATGAACTATACATAACAAGCTATAACAAGTATAAATCTATACACTTTAGTCATGTGCCAAAGTTTTGAAAGTTAACTTTCACATACCTATGGTTTAGATAAGCTGTTCTCAAATTTGTAGTTTATGAAATATGCCGCAAGCCCCAATAAAGTGGCAACATCTAAGCATACCTATAAATACAGAAGATTCTTATTAGCGTATCAGAAACTTGCAACAAATCCTAAACTTGGCTATAAATGTAATTTAGTACTTTAAGCCAGTAGAACCTTCAAGGCTCTTCATCATAGTAGCTTGTGTTTGGATAATCAGTAACATATAGTGACTTACTAGAGCTTCGGTCAGAATTTTGTATAGTTAGTGGAAACACATTTGATCAGTTTGGTAGAGATGAATTTATGTCAACTTTCAAATTCATTCTGAGTAACCTAGTGTAAACACTTTGATTAACCCTAGATTCCCAAGTTGAGTGATATTACAGAAATGTACCCATGACACTGGAAAGCATTAACCCAACCTATTTATGGAAACTCATATATTCAGTAATAAAGATATTTAACTAGTACATACTGTGTCTATGATCCGAAAAGATAGTTTTTTGTGAGGGAATACAACCTACAAAGAATTAAATAACAAAATAAAGTATTCTATACAAAAGCTAGAATCTCATAAGATAGACAAGTATACAACATCAGAGAGCATTAACAGACATTGTAGCGTTAGAAGTAATTACTGGCAGATCTTGAATGGGAATTCTCTTATAGATCTTCAACTGTAATTATGGCACCCAGATCTTGTTTTCTTTGTCACTTTTGGTCATTTTATCGGTATATCGCAAAATCAATTCCCCACTGGAATGCGTGAACCTAAAACAATTGAGTAAAAATTATAAAATTGATTGATATTTAAAGAGACTAATGTTCTTTACCAGAGTAAAATATCCCTACTTTTCATCTCTCATTTTCCCGCAATACATAGCCATCTATTTAAGATTAAAGCTTAATAAAGTTTTTGAAGCATGACATCTAGGCAACCAAATGGAACTTACCACGCTAGCATCAAGATTCCAACATCAGTATGATCCACCTCCATATCTGCACATAGAACTTCAATTCCTTCTGGGCTATTGAAATGACAAATCCTTCTATAAGCATACATGTCATGATGGAAGTACATACTAACAAGCTTGAAATTATTGGTTTGAAGATTATTTAAAGATCAAAAGGGTTGATTATTTTGACGACAACGAGAAAAATATAGATGTGGTGTTTATCGAGTAAACATGAATAATCATCAAGAAGCTCGAAACTACTAAGTTTCCACTACATAATATACAACTTTACGGGTGTACAAACAAATAAGCAAACAATTAAAGATAAGTGATCAAATAAGCACCCAAAACCATACCTTTTGGATTTATTCGGTGGTGATATTGGAGGGCAGAAAAGAAGGCATCATAGGAATCATCGGTTGTGGCTATGGTTGTGGCTGCTGCATCTTGTTTGTCCCTAAAAAACTTAGCCCTAAAACCTAAAACCCAAAACAAAGGTTTTGATTGGCAGTTAGTAAGCAAGTGGGTTAAAGGGAATATAAATTCCTGTCGATGAGGTTTTTGGAATTTAAGACAAAAAGGTAAAGTTCTGTGTTTTAGACGTTAAAAAGACAAAAATAACAAACCGAAGAATGTGAAGGTGAAATATGATAACTGTTTCTATCATTTTATTTTGGATCCAAATCTGTGCACCACTACTTCGGTTCTTTCTTGCATGAATCCCTAAGTTATGCCTTGCAAACACCACTATGGAGAACATGTAGAGGAAGGACAGATGAAGGAAATCTGCAGGATGAAGACAGAAGATCGAAACAACGCGCATGCCCCCCTGGGGGGGGGGAGGTGTAAGAAAACTCTCGGGTAGGTAAGCTAAACGACTAAAACGATTTAATTAATCCTTCCAAAATGCTTTCTTCAACAAAACATCGTGGCTCCATTTCGTGATGTTTTATTGATAAAACGTTGGGAAAATTGTTACAAATCTGCAACGTTTTCATAAAACTTCACTAAAAATTGGAACTTTTCGTGACATTTTTTAAACGCCACGAAAAGTCTGAACATTTTGCGATGTTTTATAAAAAACGTCACGAATAGTACGTTATTCTTGTAGTGATTTTACATTTATATTAAACTAGAGACATATGGCTATATTGTTCGTGAAGGAAATGAATTTTAATTCTGTCTCAAAGAGTTTAAAAATTTGGCTTGAAGCAGAGTTTTTGGATTCTGTCACTGCTTGAGAACAATCTGTAGTATTTTTTGTATAACTCTAGGAATAATGAACCAAATTATATGAACTTTAGTTCATTAGAAACTTAAGACATATAGGAACATTGTTTTATAAGAACATATTATCTAGAACCCTCAGTTGCTATGTCATAATGGCTATACAAAACTGACCCGAAACTTGTCCTGAGAAAATCTAGAAAAACTAATGAAGGAATTGGATGGGAACTTTTGGATAAACCATCCCATGATTGTGGGAAGCCATATACGATTGTGGAAATTACATAGACGTAAAGAAAATGTTCTTTTGTGTGATTCTTGAACCAATTAAGGATAAGGTATTTAACTATGATGCATTTGGACTTGATTAAGGTTTTAAAAGAAGATAATTTGATGTTGGAAATGTCGGTTAAATGTGTGATAAGTTTTGATTGATAATTGATGTTATACTTCAAGGAAAAGAACGTTGGATAATAATGCATCTAAGTTTGGAATGAAGGAGTGTTAAAGGAATGAAGATATTCATATGAATGAAAATGTATTCCAAAGGACATTAATAATGCATTAAGAATGAATGAATGAGAATTGTGAATTATGTGAAATATTGTAATGCTAGAAAAGAGTTAGTAAATGTATGGTTAATGAATGGAGCATGATTAATACTACTTAAGGTATTAATCTAAATGAAAACAAGATATATCTAAGTGACAATATGTGAATGATTATGAATTATGATTAAGGAAACATACCCGGGATAGTCATTGGATATGCAATAAACATGACATATGAATATATGTGCACAAATGAATAAGTATTTAATTAATCAACTTTGTAATATGAATTTTGTATGAATTGTATGATTTTAAACGCTCAAGTTGGATGCCATTCAGACATTGCTGGATCATCCAGGTAATAGCATAATTGGAGTGTACTGTGAATCAATCTAGATGATTTCACTAGGATTGATTTTGTTTCTATTTAATTCCCATTTATTAAACTGATAATGTAGCACTCCACTCTCGCAAGACACGTACCCGACATCCTGAGTGATGTCCGAGTGTAAATCCCGTAAGGGTGGCATGCTAGAATGGTTAAACACTCGAAACTCAGTACAAAATTTTCAAAAATCTCACTCGTGTATGCAGAAAACAATAGTCAAATCGGGCCCACACTTTTATTACATAAACCTCGAAAACATAATTATTATTATTACACTTTGATCAATCTCATTTGCTAACATTTCCAATTCCAAAAGCTATTACATACTGAAATATTTAGATTCGCATTGTACAAAAATTTTCAAAATATACAAATTAATACAAAAATTATGGAATATACAAATAAGAAAGTACAAATGCAGACGTGAACTGATCCTGACCACTACTTCTTACTTGAATGCAGGGGCTATACTTCCGTTTGCCCAATGGGGTAACTCTTCTGAGCCTGAAAATTATTGCAAATTTTGGGTGAGTTTTGCAAACTCAGTGAGTGACCATCCTCGATGGCTCACTCGGTCATATAGCACACAATTCACATCATTCATTTGATAATCATATTAAATCAAATACACTTGATCAATCGCTTCACATTTTACATTCAACACATTATAATCATTCATATCATGCATATGCAGTGCACATGAGACTCACTATCCATTTGTTACTTTATTGTGACCGAGTGCCTAAACTGTCCCATATCCATTGTAGATACCGGGCTTAGTGATAACTGTCCCATATCCGTTAGGGATACCGAGCTCATTTTACTTAGTGAGCCTTTGGCTCTTAATCACTTTCTGAGCTCTAGGCTCTTTTTCATAGTCTAAGCTTTATGCTCTTTTTTGGTGGCTACTCCGGTCACAACTGCCTTTATCTTTCATACATTCATGTAATGAATTGCATCAATCTCATATGATCAATTATTCACTTTCACTTGTCATCTGACCTTAATTCGGCATTCAACATTAAAGTTGAGAATCACATTTCTTTCATATGCAGACGTTTAACAATCGAATCATGTATCACTTATTTCATCAAAGTCACATATAAGTATCACTTCGATATCTTCACATTTAGCAAACCCCCTCGGACATTCATTGTACGGAATCAGAACAATCACATTCACATCTCGTTCATAATCACAAAATTCATAATATAAACAAACAAACAATAAAGTAAGACCATCTAGGTCTACTCACAGTACGCTCCAGATTAGCATTTGCTTCTAATTCTGGAAACATCTAAATGCTGACGTTTATCTTGCACATCCAAAATTATGAATACACACATTGCACACACGTTAATAATTACACGCAAAAATGGAATATGTACAATGCATGCTCAATGACAATCCCGGGTATCTTTCTATTATTCTCGTCACATTATCAATCATATTTCAAAACTCACCTAAGTATAATTTGTACTTAGGTTTACACCTCAATAAAACTATTAGAATCAAAATTCATAATTCAATTACTCGTCATTTCATTTCTAGCATTATTAGCTCTCATAGTATCCAAATCTCATTCACTTTTATTTAATACCCATTACTCATTTCCTTTGAATCACAACTATAGTCATATGAACCTCTTCATTCCCATTATACATATGTCTTTGGTACTTGAATACCAACCATTCATTCAATAATGTTATTTTAACAGTATATTATCATACAATATCCAAACTCTCATTCTTTCTTATAACAGCTCCCACAATTCTAGACCTTCAGGCCTATTTTCCATGAACATTATGATTAGGAAAATGAAGTAATTTGGTAACAATTTATTCTATAAAAGTGTTCCCCATTGTCTTAAGTTTCTAATGACACTAAGATCAATCAATTTGGTTCATTACTCTAAAACTTATAGTCCAAATAATTCGGTCTGTTCTTAAACTGAAATAGTATTCTGTACTCAACTTTAATTCAGAAATCTTGAATTCTAGGGACATAATTAAAACTCAATTTCTTTATACAATTTGTAGCCCTATGTCTCTAGTTTACTTCAAATAAAAAATTATTCCATTTGGATAACTACGAAAGAAGATATGCCCCAAATATCGAAACATGTTCAGTGTAGAGAAAAATTCTCCGCGATGAACTCCTTTAGAGAGGAATTTTCGCCAAACTTGCACAAGTTCGTCGCGAAAAAACCTAGAGTTGGCCGCGACAAACTTTACCCGAAGGAATCCTAGCTAAATTGTTAGACCCCGCTTCCTGAGCCCAACATCCGGAATCATAAACTATGGGTGTATTACCTAGTAGGGTTATTTTAGTGAATCCTTATTAGCCATCATCCCACAAGGGTGGTGTGCCCACACCCGTCAATCACCAAAATCACAATCTTATTGATTCAAACATGATTTTAGTCTCAATCTTATTGAACCTGTTTCGGGACAATTGACATAACTTTCACTAGAGGTATCAGATTTAGATCACCTTAGGACGGTTTCAAAGAGGACTTTGAGATCTACAATTTTGTGAAGATCTTGAGGAGAGATTTTGCCATCTAGAGGGTCAAAATCTCGAACTTCAAACAGTGTAGAAGGATCAGACGAAGTGATGCAATCTACGTTGGATCAAACGATGGGATTCAGTCAAAGTCGAATCAGACGAATGGATTCAGTCAAAACTGAATCAGACGATGGGTTCAGTCAAAGCTGAGCTTTGGCTTAGACGGAGGGATTTGATCAAAGCTGAATCAGATGATGGAATTCAGTCAAAGCTGAATCAAATGGATGGATTTAGTGAAAGCTGAATCAAACGGATGGATTTAGTGAAAGTTGAATCAGATGGAGGGATTTAGTCAAAGTTGAATTAGACGATGGATTCAGTCAAAGCTGAATCTAACGATAGGATTCAGTCAAAGTTGAATCAGACGGACGGATTCAGTCAAAGCTGAATCAGACGATGGGATTCAATCAAAGCTGAATCAGAGAGATGGATTCAGTCAAAGCTAAATCAGATGGATGGATTCAGTCAAAGCTAAATTAGACGGATGAATTTAGCCAAAGCTGAATCAGATGATGGATTCAATCAAAGCTGAATCAGACGATGGGATTAAGCCAAAGTTAAATCAGACGGATTAATTCAGTCAAAGCTGAATCAGACGATGTGTAGCACCCCACCCTCTCAAGACACGTACCAGACATCCTGAGCATGTCCGAGTGCGAATCCCACAAGGGTGGCATGCTAGAACTGTCAAACTCTTGAAAGCTCAATACAATTTTTTTTCAAATTTATTTTACAAGTATGCGGAAATCAATCATCAAATTTTGGCTCGTTTTTTTCATAAACATTTTCAAACATAATGTTACGGCCATTACATAACTCATCATCATTTCACTAGTCACTTGGGCCCAATTCAGATACAAAACATTTTACTCATAATGCCTTTACATTACCAAAATCATTCATATACACATTGTAAAGTATTTATGAGTACACAATTTGATACAAAACAATGAAATATGTATGTAGACATGAACTGATCCCAACTTCTATCTCTTACTTAAATGCAGTAGGTCTACTCCCGTTTATCCAACGGGGTAACTCTTCTGAGCCTGAAAAATAATTGCAAATTTTGGGTGAGTTTTACGAACTCAGTGAGTGACCATCATTGATGGCTCACTCAGTCACATAACACATACAATTCATAAAACCACATTCATTTTAGATTCATTTCAGGCATATTTCACACTCAAAAATCATTCAAACTATTTTAATCATACACATCACATGCATATGCAATGCTTATGAGACTCACTTTCAATTTGTTATT
>JAOTAX010027406.1:0-11673 GCA_025629825.1 Erythroxylum guanchezii
TAGCGATTTGTAAGCATTGAATTCTTGATGTATACGAATTATGGATTTATGTAGTGAATTTGATTTATTCTTGTAAGTAATTAATTCATGACGTGTATGAATTATGAAGAATGTAAGAAATTGTATATGGGATCGATATTTATAGATTCTATATGATTGCGGTTTCTAGTGTGCGATTGTATATGACTTCGATTGGTTTGCGATTGGATTGGATTTAAGATATGGATAATGAGATTATTTATGTTGGCTGATTAAGAATTATTGAAGTGTTAGGGTTAGATGTGTGTTTGTTTATGTTGGAAATCTGGACAGGAGGTCCGATGCTGGTTGTTATGGTTGGATGTGATTATAGAAGTGTGTGATTTTGATTTGCAGATATTTTTTTGGGATTCTGAAAATGTAGCCGTTATGCTGCCAAAATTTTTGAAAAAAAAAGATTGAGTAAAGAATAAGAATAAGAATAAATGTTGTTAAAAATGTTATTGAGATATAGTGTGATTAAGAATTATATGAATTAAGATGTGCATGAGGATGAATTTCCATAAGGGAAATTGTATGGATTTTGTTTGATTTGAATAAGATTGAATAAAGATGAAAGGAATAAATGTTATGAGAAAAAAAATTATACCGATTCGGATTGGTTTAGTCTTAGGGTTTCCAGTGCAACGCGACTCTTTTCTACAGCTTTTGTTTGCGGATGTCGGATATTTTGTTTCAGTTCGATTCGAATTCGATTTCATTTTCGCTTTTGAGTGGCCACTTTCGTTTCGCTTCGTTCTTTTCGTTTCGCTTTTCCGTTTCCATTTTGAATTCGCTTTGCTTTCGTTCGTATTCCGTTCTTTCGTTTCCACTCTTTGCTATTCGTCTTGCTTTTGTTTCGTTCGGGTATAAATTCCTTCGTTTGTTTCCGCACGCGTTCTTTGCTTCGCTTTCCGTTTCCGTTCCGCTTTTCCAGTTGGGGTCCAGTTCTGAGATCGGGTCCCAACACCTGCCAAGAACAAGCAGGCAAGGGCAGTTTCAGGGCAAGCCTCGAGTGTGGGAGGCAATAGCTTAATGGGGAGAAGCAAAAACATGAACCCCCAATGTGAGCATTGTGGGAAGCTTCACAGAGGAGAGTGCTTCAAGTTACTTGGAGCGTGTTTTCGACGTGGAGAGAAAGGATACATGATCAGGGACTGTCCCCAAGTAACTAGGCGAGAGGGGTCGCAGTTGCAAGCCCTAAGGAGAGCAGAAATAGTGGGGACCAGGCCAGTCGCCGAGGTGGGCAGTTCTAGAGCTGCAAGGAAGGCTATTCCTCTAGGAAGGCCAAGGGTTCAGGCTCAGGCTCAGGCTCAGGCAAGGGTGTTTGCCATGATCAGAGAGGAAGCTGCAGCCGCACTCGAAGTTGTCACGGGTATGCTCAGTTATTTAATTTTGAAGTATATGTCTTGATTGATTCTGGTTCGACACATTCATTTGTTTCTGGAAGCATGGTTTTGCATGATGTGAATTTGTTGCCATTGGATAGTCCCTTGATTGTTAGCACTCCTTTAGGGAGGAAGGTGATAATAAGTTGAGTATATAGAGAATGTGAACTGATTATTGAAGGTGCTAGACTGGTAGTAGACTTGTTGGCCCTAGAGTTGAAGGGTCTAGATGTTATACTGGGTATGGATGCTAAGGAAAAATATTGTGCAAAATTAGATTGTAGCCTCAAGGAGGTAGAGTTTAACTATGGCAATGGTGAGAGGGTTATTTTCAGAGGAGACAGGAGAACTCCATCACCTAGAATTGTTTCGGCTTTGCTCGCTGAACGAATGATGAGAAAAGGGTGTGAAGCCTTCTTGGCACACGTCGTGGACATGGATGTAAATGAAGGTAAGTTAGAAGATTTTTCGATTATGAGGGAGTTTCCAGACGTGTTTCCCGAGAACTTACCTAGTTTGCCACCGATGCAGGAAATTGAGTTTGCCATTGACTTGATTCCCGAAACCGCACCCATTTCTATACCACCGTATAGAATGGTTCTAGCTGAACTGAAGGAGCTTAAGGAACAATTGGAGAAACTATTAGAGAAGGGGTATATTTGACCGAGTTCGTCACCCTGGGGAGCGCCGGGTATGTTTGTTAAGAAGAAGGATGGGACATGGCACATGTGCATTGATTACCGGAGACTCAACAAGGTGACTGTTAAGAACAAATACCCTCTTCCTCGGATGGATGATTTGTTTGATCAGTTGCAGGGAGCAAGGGTCTTTTCCAAGATTGATCTCAGGTTAAGTTATCATCAACTCAAAATCAAGGAGTCTGATATAAGCAAGACAGCCTTTAAAACTCGTTATGGGCATTACGAGTTCCTAGTCATGCCGTTCGGACTGACCAATGCTCCGGCTGCATTCATGGATCTTATGAATTGGGTCTTCAAAGAGTATCTGGATCAATTTGTCATAGTGTTTATAGATGACATTTTGGTCTATTGCAAGAGTGAAGAAGAACATGAGAAACATCTCAGGATGGTATTGCAAACATTGAGGAAGAAGGAACTTTATGCCAAATTCAGCAAATGTGAATTTTGGCTTCACAAAGTGATTTTCCTTGGACATGTCATATCGAAAGACGAGGTCCATGTGGACCCAAAGAAAATTGAAGCAGTGGCGAATTGGCATGCACCGAAGACAGTAGCAGAAGTGAGAAGTTTTCTGGGTTTGGCAAGGTATTATAGGAGGTTTGTGGAAGGATTTTCTATGATAGCTGCTCCACTAACTAAGCTATTGAGGAAGAATCAGAAGTTTATCTGGAGTGATGAATGTCAGAAGAGCTTTGAGAAGCTTAAGCACAGATTGATAAGTGCCCCAGTTTTGATTTTGCCTACTGGAGATGAGGGTTATACAGTCTATAGTGATGCTTCAAGAAAAGGTTTGGGTTATGTGTTGATGCAGGGAAACAAGGTAATAGCTTATGTCTCGCGGCAACTAAAGCCTTATGAATTGAATTACCCGACCCATGATCTGGAATTGGCAGCAGTAATTTTTTCTTTGAAGATTTGGAGACATTATTTGTATGGGGTACAGACGAAGA
Source organism: Erythroxylum guanchezii (assembly GCA_025629825.1). Lineage (NCBI taxonomy): Eukaryota > Viridiplantae > Streptophyta > Magnoliopsida > Malpighiales > Erythroxylaceae > Erythroxylum > Erythroxylum guanchezii. The sequence goes on from JAOTAX010027406.1 coordinate 3,058, forward strand.
TTTTTACAGATCATAAAAGCCTCAAGTATTTGTTGAGCCAAAAGGAACTGAATTTGAGACAGAGAAGGTGGTTAGAGTTGTTTAAGGACTATGACCTGCTAATTGAGTACCATCCAGGAAAGGCAAATGTGGTAGCAGATGCCTTGAGTAGGAAATCCTCTATGGCTCATGTTCAAACAGGGTATCTGTCGTTATTGGAAGAAATGGCGAAGCTTAGAATAAGTTTGAAACAGGAGGAACCCGATTGTGTTATTGCTACTTTCAGAGTGAGACCAATACTTAGAGAGAAAGTTAAAGAGATACAAGCACAGGATGCAGAATTAAGTAAGCTCCGAGAAGAAATTCAGACTGGTAAGAAATCTGAAGTGGTAGTGAAGGATGATGGGCTTATAGTTGTCGGAAGCAGACTTTGTATTCCGAATGTCAAAGAAGTAAAGGATGAAATATTGGATGAGGCACACAATAAGTCTTATGCCATGCACCCAGGTAGCACCAGGATGTACAGAGATCTGAAAGAACATTTTTGGTGGAAAGGCATGAAGAAAGATGTAGCCGAATATGTGAGCAAAGGTCTAGTGTGTCAGCAAGTCAAGGCCGAACACCAGGCACCTTCGGGCAAGCTAAGGCCATTGTCCATTCCTGAGAGGAAGTGGCAATGGGTGACCATGGATTTTCTGATGGGTTTGCCCAAGATTAGTAGGAAGCATGATGCTATATGGGTTATTGTTGATCGGTTGACAAAGTCAACTCATTTTCTGGCAATCAAACAGACTGATTCCCTGCATGTGCTAGCAAAGAAGTATATTGATGAGATAGTGAGACTGCATGGGATTCCGGACACTATAGTTTCTAATAGAGATCCCCGATTCACTTCGAAATTTTGGGGAAGTTTACAAGAGGCTTTGGGAACCAAATTGAACTTTAACACTGCTTTTCATCCTCAAACAGATGGTCAATCTAAGAGGACCATTCGAACCCTTGAGGGAATGCTCAGGGCATATGTGATGGATTTCAGGGGTGCTTAGGATAATCACTTTCCATTGATTGAATTTGCTTATAACAATTCGTACCACTCAAGCATTCAGATGGCTCCTTACGAAGCACTGTATGGAAGGAGATGTAGAACTTCGATATGTTGGGATGAAGAAGGAGAGAGGAAACTGATAGGGCCAGAGTTACTTCAGATGACAATCGACAAGGTTAATTTGGTTAAGCAGCACAGGATAGAATGAAAAGCTACACTGATACACACCTGAAGGAAATGGAGTATGAAGTGGGTGAAAAAGTTTTCCTTAAGACATCTCCTTGGAAAGGAGTCATGAGGTTTGATAAGAAGGGTAAGTTGAGTCCAAGATATGTGGGACCTTATGAGATTCTTGAGAGGATTGGCCCGTTAGCCTATAGGTTGGCACTGCCACTGGAATTATCACAAATACATGTTGTCTTCTTTGTTTCCATGTTGAGGAGGTATAGGTTGGATCCTTCTCATATTATTCAAACCACTGAGGTTCAGTTGAGAGATGATCTGAGTTATGAGGAAACTCCAATGGAGATTTTGGACACTAAGGAGAAGGTCCTAAGGAACAAGACAGTTCAGCTAGTCAAAGTCCTGTGAAGAAACCATTCTGTGGAAGAGGCTACGTGGGAGCCCTTGGAAGCCATGAAAGAGAAGTATCCACACCTCTTCGATGATTCAGGTAAGAATTTCGAGGACAAAATTCTTTTAAGAGGGGAAGAAATGTTAGCCCTGGAATTTTTTATTATTATTAAGCATGATTAGATTAATTTTGAGGTATTGCTAGATTAATTTATGTTGGAATTAATTAGCATACTAATGTGAGTAAGATGATATGACGTAGGTAAATTGAATTAAGTGTTAGGATGGTAAGTATGTATGAAGGGCATTGTAGGAAGATCACTTAAGTTGGAAAGTTTTAAGGTATTGAAGGAAGGGCAAGTTGGTCATTCTAGCTTCATTAAATGAAAGAAAGGAGGTTTGTCTTGCGTTAGAAGAGGAAGAAACGAAAATTAGAGAGTGAAGAGGGAGAGAGTGTCGTTGGAGGGAAAAAGAGGAGAGAAAGAAGGCTTAGCTATGTCTTGATTTTTCGTGGTCTTAAGGAGAAGTTTGTTCAAGAAGGAAAGAGGAAGAGGAGGATTAGAGCTTCCATTAGAGCCAAGAAACAAATTGGTTGGTGAAGATTCAAGGTAAGTGTATATTTAATCTTTTGGATTTTGGAAGGGGTTTTGGTCCAAAGATCTTAGGAAATGTATGGGTATGAGTATTCTATGATCAATTTCATTCATTTGGTTCTTTGGGTTTGTCAATTTGAATGTCTATTGATTTGGAATTTTTGTAAATGTTGAAGAAAATCTAGAGAGGCAAGAGGAGCAAGAGGAGAGGCACATTTGAGCAACTTTTCAAGCAAGGGAACTAAGGTGGGTTTCATTTTTATAATTGAGTTAATGAGCTATAAATGTTCTTACAAAATATGGAATTAAATGATTTCCAACTACCTTGAAGATGTGCATTTATTGTTCCTTAAGATGGTTTGAAAATGTGCCATAAGTTTTTGTATACGAATTTTGTGAATAAACTTTGAGTGATATCGGAATGATTTCAAATTGTTCCAAAATTGTTGTATTTTGTGGCTTTTGAATGAGTTGTGAAATGGCTTTGATGCTTGGTATATGAAGGCGTTTGAATGAGTTGTGAAATGGCTTTGATGCTTGGAATATGAATGTGGTTGATGAATTGTGAAATGTTGATAGAAATGTACATGAAATATGTCATGCTCATGAAAGACTAGTTTTCAAAAATGTACCATTGGGCAAAATGTTTTCAGTTCATGAATTTCATGTTATATGGGTTTGGTGTAGTCCATCCAAGAATTGTCACGTGTACGTTGACCAAGTCATATGCTTCTCCCGCCTGCCCGCTAGTGACACGGAGCTTCTTCATGGATTCCCTCAAGTTTACGACTACAAAGGACCATTACATGGAATTGTGCAGTTCGTCATGTTTATGGATCTGCCCAAACCATTATGATGTGATTACGTGTTACTTGTATTGACAAGTTTGATTAATTCATTATGTTTGAGGTTATGAATGGCTTGATAAGTTGTGAATTTGGGAAATATATGTTGTATAGTTTTCAATGTGAATTTCGCTATAGAAATGAATAATTCAAGGGTTTTTGCTTATTTCTTGTTATAAAATTGTTACCCACGAGCGTTAAGCTTACCCCTATTCCTTCCCATCTGCAGGTGATGAGCAACATTTCGGGTGATTGAGTCAATCGTCAAGGCATCACTCCGACTTGCATGTTTTGTTCTTTTGAAGCTAGATTTTTGTAAACAATGCTTTAGTTGTATTTTGAGAAATTGTATTTCTTGTCATGCTTGTATTTTGGATTATGTTGTAAGGTGGCTCGAAATGCCCGTTAAAGCATTGCAAAACCCTTATTTTGATGTGAATGAAATATGTATTCATTGTGGTTGATCAAGGCATTTTGATGTTTTTGCATTGCAAATTCTAAGTGTTCATAGAGGTAGGTTTGTGTTCTGGCTTGAGAGAAATACCGCACTAATCTAGGGTGAATTTGATCAAGTTGCCTTCATAGGAGTAGTAGCTTGTTCTTCTAGCTTTTCGATGCTATAAAGTATTCGATTGTTGGATGCCGGAGTTGAGAGATATGATCGTTTGAATATGTGAAGTTGCATAGGTTGTTTATCCCGAATAATTAGAGTTTGTGGAACGCTATCGCACTAGGATTGCTCGATTTGGCAAGATTATGAGTAAAGGGGTTGTTAGGTTGGGTTTGGGTCTTGGAGGGTGAAAATTTAGTGTCACCTGAAGGTTACACGGCCTGACCGTGTAAAATCACACGGGCCGTGTGGTCCCAGCGTAGGAGCGCAGTTTTCACCCGAAGGTTACACGGCCTGACCGTGTAAATTCACACGGGCCATGTGTTTCAAGCGCTGTAGCGCTAGTTCACCCGAGGATCACCCGAGCAGTTCGTGTAATTTCACACGGGCCATGTTTTTGACCCTCCAAATGATATAATTTCATTTTTGGTCTTCATGAAAGTTGTAGCCCTATAAGTCTTCTTTCAAACCGTCCAAAAACTAAGTTAATCTAGCATCCGTAGTGAGAGTTATGGCAATTACGCCAAGGCATGTGCAATGTGAGTAAGGACATGAACATGTTGGATTCGTTTGGTCGCAACTTCTTTGTCTGACCTCCGTTTGAGGTGTTTCTTGAAGCAATAGATTTCTAACACATTGTCCTATCGTCCACCAAAATTTATAGCCCTTGGCTTAACCGTACAAGGAAGCCCGCTCACGTTCTATGATTCAAGATAGTTGGGCTCTGAAAACGGGGCCCAACAAAGTAAGTGAATTTTGATGATGTTTTAACATTGTAAATGAATGCATGCATGAGTGGTTTAAGAAGTGTAGTTTCGGTGAATGAATGTGATGAATGAATTAGATGAAAAATTTGTGAAATATGAATTGTGCAGAAAATGTATCTAGAATTGTGGGAATCTGAGTTTAATGATAATTTGTGATGTAGACAATTGCAAAAAACTATGAAATAGGTTCTGTTTTGGATGATAATCGATTATGAAAAAAATGCAAAAAATGACAAAAACTGCAGAAAATGATGAATGTCCGTATATGAGTTTTGTTTTTGGTGTTAATGTTTAATCTTGAATTTTGAGTTGTTTTTATAATAAGTTGAATTGAAATAGGAGTGAGAAATCTGGAAAAAAAAAGAAAGGAGAGAAGAAAACCTGCGTTTTGTGAATCTGGAGAAGAAAAGAGGGATTGCATGATTGTGACATTGAAGGCATAGTTAATAGTTGAACATCCTTCGTTCTTTTGCTATAACTTCTTCTTTCGACCTCTAAATGACATGGGATTTGAACGAACAAACTCATAACATATTTTTCTTTATCTTCACCAAAATTTATAGCCATCTACATTAATTAGGAAGATATTGATTGATGAGTTTAGGATGAAAATGTTGAGGTGTGCTGGAATTTGATAACTGGAATGTTTTTACTGAACATGCTTCGGTATTTTGGCTATATTTTGATCTATAGATTTCCAAATAAGATGATTCTTGATTTAAATTGAACTAGAGACATTTGGCTATAGTTTTTGAGAAGAAATTAAATTTGAATTTTGTCCTTAAAGGTCTTGAAATTTAGATTGAAATTGAGTCTTGGCTTAGGCTATAGCACTACCCAGGACAGAAATCATGTCTTATTTTTATGGAATAAAATGTATTATTGTAGGTTGAATTAGGCAAAGTTGTCTTCACAAAAGTTGTAGCTTATTCTCTTATGTTTCAATTGGTATAAATTTTGTAATTTTTGGATATTAGAATTGAGAGATAGGAGTTGTACAACTTTGAGTGTATGATCATGCACTAGCCAAAATATCAAATGTACTCAACCTGTAGTATTTTGAGCATAACTCATAGAATAATGAACAAAATTGTATGATCTTAGTGTCATTAAAAAATTAAGACACAAGAGAACAATTGTCTAGTAGGAAGTGTTACTAAATTACTCCATTTTCCTTATTAGAATGATCATGTAAAGTGGACCCAAAAGTATGTAAAAAAACAATCTGGAATGATCAATTAGGTTATGAAATTAGTTTCAAATTGTTTTATTGTGGTCCAAACCCTTAGTACAAATTAACTTATGTGATTTTTGATATATGAATGTTATTGTGACAAGAGTAATGATAAGATACCTAGGATTGTCATTGAACATGCATTGTACATATTTCATATACATAGATGTGCATAAATGAATACTTATATAATTGTGCAAAATTGTGATATAAGTAAATGTGTTTTGCATGTTATAGAGGAGCATTTAGAGCGTCGTCGTTCAGATATTACCTGGACTTCAAGGAAATAGCTTTCTGGAGTGATTTGTGAGTAATCTAAGATGGTCTCACCTTGAGTTGTTCTATTTGATACTGAATTGAATTGATACGTGATGTATGTGTACTGAATTCTGAAATGTCCGAGGAGTTTGACGTATGAATAAAACATTAGAAGTGCTACATGAATGTGAATGTGATTGACTACTTGTTTCTCAACTTAAATGTTGAATGCTAGACTAAAAGTCCGATGACAAATGTGAATGAGAAAGAATGTGAATGTGACTGAATGAGCATAATGATTGAATTTTTGGAATGCATTTCATTCCAATGCATGAAATATGAAGGCAGTTGTGACTGATGTTGCCATTGAAAAAAGAGTTTAAAGTTCAGACATTTGTGGAAAGAGCCTAAGGCTCAATGTGTGCAATGAGCTCTGTATCCCTAATAGATAAGGGGCAGTATGAAAGAGTTCGATATCCACAATGGATACAGGACAATGAAAAGGGCACACGATCACAACAACGTAATAAATTAATTTGAGTCTTATAGACATTGCATTTACATATGACATGAATAAATTTAATGATTGCATTGTTTTGAGGACTTTTCTTGTATTAATACGTGATAAATTATCGCTGATTGTGTTATGTAAAATTGTAGCAAAATGATGAATTGTATGGATTTGTGTTTGAATTGTGACATTTGTGAACAAATGTTTCGTGATATTACTTGATGATAATCAAGTTGATGTGAGTTTTATGATAACATGAATTATTGTGTTATATGACAAGAGTTAACCATCGAGGATCGTTACCCAACTCAGTTCGCAAAACTCACCAAAATATCAATGTTGATAATTTCAGGTTCGAGAAAGCAACGACTTAGATGCTAAGACTGCACAAAAGAAATTTTTATACTACTTTTGGATACAAGTTATGGCTCAAAGGTCGGTCAACTGGGACTAAAGGATTAGTTTTTAGTTTTTGGTTAATTCCTCATGTATGCAGCATACTGTGTAGATTGAACAGTGAATGTTGACAGGTTGATTATGTATAAATATGAATGATGGATCTAATGCTACGTTGTAAATTATGGTTTATGAAATGAAATGAGGAAATTTTGGATTTTTGATAATGTGTTATTTCTGATTTTGTTTATGATGCCAAGTGATACAATGAAGGTGAAATAATTAACACGCCAATTCTGTTGGGCATGTGCACGTGTGACTGTATGGCGCACATACATATGTTGGGCGGGATTGGGGAGTTACAATGTCCCTCAACTAAGATGGCATGACCCAAAAAGGCAACCTTGTCTAGCCAAAACTAGCATTTCTTGAGCTTAACGTATAACTGGTGCTCTCGTAGGGTCTGTAATCCTATCCGAAAGGTATTCTGCATGCTCCTTATGATTGCCTAAGTACACCAATATTTCATCAATAAAAAGATCACAAACTTATCTAGGTACTCTCGAAACACCCTGTTCATCAAATCCATAAAAGCAGTCAGAGCATGTCCTGAAGGCAGTTTTTGGGATATCCTCACTGTGGACTTTCAATTGATAATAACATGATCTTAGATCAATCTTCAAATAAACTTTGGATCCTTGTAGCTGATCAAATAAATCATTAATCCTCAGGAGTGGATATTGGTTGTGAACTGTCACTTTATTTAATTTTATGTAGTCGATACACAACCTTAAACTCCCATTTATCTAATTTAAATTCATTTATCTTTAACAAATTCTCAAGTGAGGAACTTGCTATATTAACAAGACTTGTTAGTAAATAAGAGATAAAGGGAGTAGTTTTTAGATAAATCCCTTTAAATCCCTAAGACCCAATGGCCTAAATAAATTCTTCTATCAAAAGTCTTGGCCCTTAAAGACTACTATCTCTAAAGCTATCCATAAATTATTTTATAAAGGTTAGATTCTTAAAGAGATTAATGAGAATTTCCTTCACTTAATACCAAAAGTTCCTAACCATGTTCCTTAAATGTGTTTAGAACTATTTTATGTTGTATTTTTTCATAAAAAATCATCTCTAAAGCTATTTGTATAGATTAAGGAAGGTTCTCCCAAACATCATTAGTGAATCATAAGGGGCCTTTCTAGATGAGAGTCTAATAGGTGATAACATTTTAATGGTTCAAGAGTTGTTCAAGGGATATGAAAGAAAGAAGTGGCCCAAAAATTACACAATTAAGGCTAACTTCTTCAAAACTTTTATAATAGTAACTTGGGGAATTCATCTTGAATTTATTAGAAGCTTTATAAATTTAGAACTTGGATCAAACTTCGCATCAAAATAACCCTCTTCTTTGTCCTAATCAATGGAGAACTAACTCATTTATTCTAGGAGCTTGGGGAATGAGGCAAGGTGACCCTTATCAACTTGCCTTTTCATTCTTTGTATGGAGGCCTTAGACAAATTGATCAAAAGCAATATCAATAATAACCCTAGCTTTAATTATCATAATAAATGTAGAAACACTAGTTTTGTAACACCTCGCTCCCGCGTGATTCGAACCTGACATCGTTGGTGATATCCGAGTCCGTGCCCCGCGAGGGTGGCGTGCTACATCAGTCAGTCGAACTCAGTATAAAATTTTCTTTTTTATTACACCCATGTGCACGGAATAGACAGTAAACAATCTGAGCCCACGTTCATAAATAAACATTTTCAGTTATTACAATCATTCAACAATAATT
>JAOTAX010027452.1:0-11669 GCA_025629825.1 Erythroxylum guanchezii
TGCAATCCTTGGTATAAATTGTTTTGACCGGTTTCCAAGGTCGATTAAATTAATCGAACGACAGAGCCGCGATCACATCCCTATGCACACCCATGCATGGGGAGTCAATGCACGTGGGTGACAAGGGAGTCACACTCGTGCATGGGGATGTCACACCCGTGACTCCTCATACACCATGCACGACAGTGACTTACCAAGTCAACACCGTGCATAACATTTAATGCAAAAATTACATGACCTTGGTGTTTTAATGCAAAATTCACAAAATAACCCAATTAACATTCTTGCAATATTCACACCATTTTCACTCAATTGATCTCACATTTGGATCAAAACATAAGGATTTGTAACCAAAATGAAGATATGAAGGCAATTAAAAGTAATAGAAATTAGACACAGTATACACCAAAATGTAATTATTAGAAAGAAAATCGTAATGTTTTGAATGTATTTTGCTAATTTGTCAGTATAGTGTTTATAAGTGGTGTGAGTGGTTTTTTTTAGAGAACTAGATTAATGGATTTTGTGTAATGTGAAGTGAAAGTGCTTAGGCTTATGAAAATTTTAAGTGTTAAGGGTTGATTTTAGAAGAATGGGTATGGTTAGGATTTCATTTATAAGAAAAAAGGGAAGATGGAGAAGAGAGGAGAATAGAAGTGTGTTTGATTTTATCTAAATGAGTGAGAGGGAATGTGGTTGTAATTGTGTGAGTGAGTGTGTTTAAGAGGAGTGGGTCATTTTCCTAGCCCACTTTTCTTTTTAATTTTTTAAGAGGAAATCTAGTATTTACTACGATTGTAGGTCTATTCGACCCACATCGAAATTCCATGTACTATTTTCTTTGATTGCTACCATGAACCTAGGAATCATGTCCATGTTTTTTTGGCCCCATGTAAAACCACACATCAAATAAACATTAGACCTCCAGTGTTGCATTAAAAAAATAATGATACAAGTATAAAAATGTATAATGTGACAAAAATTTGAAATACAATTGACGTCAAACTAAATGGATGATGTGACTAAAATTTAAAATACAACCGACGTCAAACACTTAAGATAAAATGAAACATGATGAAATGCAAGAAAAGAAACGCATAAAACACTAACTAAATACAACAGTGAAATAAAAATAAGGGCACATGATTCCTATTATAAGTGCTTATTTAAAGTCTTTAACTCGGCCTACCAAGTGAAAGATGACCTTGTATTTATCAATAGGCCCTCTTAAGTATTGCTTTGAGTATTTTTTTCATCCATTTTAGCTTCCCTTTTTTTTGGGTATGAATCCTTAATTGTAGCGTAAGGTATAACGTCCACAAGCGTAATTGGTCTGAAACATCTTAACAGGCTTGCCTAGAAAGAGGCAAAGTCTCATATTATATAATAGTACTTGGTTGTAAACTTTGAACTCCTTATCATGGATGAAACGATCATGAAATCTCTTAGTTTTCTCTTTATAGAGTTTGGTTCTCTCATACGCATTGAGCCAGAATTCTTTGAGCTCGACGAGTTGTAAAGCCCTAATCTTACTTGCTCACTTCAAATCAAAGTTTAGAAACTTTGTGGCCTAATAGGCTCTATAGTTAAGCTCAATTGGAAAGTGACAAGCCTTCCATAAACTGAACAATATGGTGACATCCTAATAAGTATTTTGAATGTTGTCCTTTAAGACCACAAAGTATCGTCCAATTTAGTAGCCTAATATTTCCTATTAGATTCAATAGTTTTTAAAAGAATCTTTTTTAATTCCTAATAAAATCTCAAATTTTCCACTAGTTTAAGGATGGTAGGCCAAACCTAATTTTTGATTGACCTTATATTTGTCCAACAACCTATAAAATTAGTCATTATAAAAATGTGAACTCTATCACTAATAATAACTTTAGGTGTGTCAAATTCAGTGAACATATTTTTAAGAACTTAACAATCATTTGAGAATTGTTAGTTGGGTTGCCATTGCCTTAAGCCTTTTGGAAACATAATTAACACCAACTAAATTGTGCTTGTTACCAAATGAGTTAGGGTAAGGTCCTATGAAATCAAGGGTAAGGTGCTATGAAATCAATCTCTCAAACATCAAACAATTCACACATAATTATGTTGTTAAATGGAAGCTCATATTTATGGGAGATATTACTTGACCTTTGAAACCAATCGCATCTTAACAAAAAGTCGTGGACATCCTTGAAAAGTGTTATCTACTAAAAGTTGATTTTGAGACTTTCGCTACCATCCTTTGCATTTCAAAGTGTCAACCCACTTCTTTTGAATGACAAGGCTCTAACATTAATCTTTTCTCATGCTCCAGGACACATCATTTTATCATTTGGTCTACATATGCTTTAAATAAAAGTGGATCCTCCCATATGCATTTTTTCAATTCATAAAATAAATTTTTTTATGTTGATGATATGTCAAACCATGTGGGAGAATGTCGGTTGCCAAATAGTTCGCAAAATTGGTAAAATGAGGTATCTTAGAGGTTACTTTAACTACCATTAAGTGCTTATTTGAAAAAGTGCATCAATTTCTCCATCAAGCTTTTTAAGTGATGGTTATACAAGCGAGAAAGATGGTGCACCACTAAATTCCATACCTCACTTTTATCCCTTATTTCTAAGTCTAACTCTTGAAGTAAAAGCACCTATCAGATCCATCTTAACTTTGCTTCTTCTTTTATCAATAAGTATTTTAATACAAAATGATTTATGTACGTAATCACCTTAGAAAGTCTAAAGTAAGAGCAAAACTTATTGAAGACAAATAGTACCGTTAGTAAATCTTTTTCAATTGTTATGTAATTTTGTTGTGTTTCATTAAGTGTCTTGCTAGCATAGTGAATATGCTGAAAGCGTTTGCCTCTCCTTTGCCATAAAACCACTCCTGTTGTGTAATCACTTGCGTTGCGCATTATCTCAAAGGGCAAGTCCCAATCTGAACTAACTAAGATAGGTCAATATTAATTTTTCCCTTAAAGTTTTGGAAGCCCAATCATCCTCCATTAAAGTCAAACTCCACATCTTTTTATAGGAGGTTGATCAATGGCCTAGCAATCTTTAAGAATCTTTAATAAACCACTTATAAAAGCTTGTATATCCCAAGAAGTTTTTTATATCCTTCACTAAATAGGGAGATGATAACTTTTTGATAACTTGTACTTTGGCTTATAAACTTCAATCCCTTTTTTCAAGATCTTATGCCCCAAAATTATTCCTTCAGTCATCATAAAATGAAAATATTCCCAATTTAATAGTAAGTTCGTGTCAATGCAACTCTTTAATACCTTCCTTAAATTTCCTAAACAAGTCAAAGGAGTCACCAAAGATGGAGAAGTTATCCATAAACACCTCTATGCACTCCTCCACTAGGTCAACAAATGGCAATCATATGCCTTTAGAATGTTGTAGGAGCATTGCACATTCCAAAGGCCACCCTCTTGTAAATGAATGCACCATATGAGCATGTAAAAGTTGTCTTCTCTTAGTCTGTTGGTGCAATTGAAATTTTTAAGTAACCTAAATATCCATCCAAGAAGTAGTAGTAAGCACGTCTTGTAAGCTACTTTAACATTTGTTCAACGAAAAGTAGCGGAAAATGATCTTTCCTGGTCGTGTCATTTAACCTTTTATAGTCGATACACATTCTCTATCTTATGAATATGCAAGTAGGAATAAGCTCGTTCTTTTCATTCGGTACCATTGTCATCCCTCTTTTCTTTGGGACCACCTAAGTTCGACTTACCCAAGAACCATTGGAAATGGTATAAATAATACCCGCATTCAATAATTTAATGACTTTATCTTTCACTACCTTCATTATATTTAGATATATATGACTTTATGGTTGTGCTAGATGCTTATTTTCTTCCTCCATTAATGTCTTAAGGAAGTAAAATAAAGGGTTAATACCCTTGATGTTCACTATCTTACAATCCAAAGGGCCCTTATACTTCATTAACACCTCAAGTAACCTTTCCTTCTTGTCCTCACTCAAGTTCTCCACAATAGTAATTGAAAACATAGAATTTTCGCCCAAAAAAGCATTAGTTAGTGAAGGTGGGAGTTGTTTGAGACCTAGGTTCAGTGGTTCCGCAATGGATGGCTTCATTAGTGGGTGGATGGCTTATCCAAATCCTATGCTCTCATCCTTGGCTTGTGATAAATGGTTAGCTATTAAAGATATGATACTTTTGCTATTAACTCCTCATCATCAGTTTCACCTTCCATCCTAAGATTTAAGGCTCATTTCAAAGCATTATTTCCCAAATTGTTCTTCAAAGAGTGAGATACATTTAATCCGTTAGTTCAATAACATTAGCATCATCACTTTTAATAGATTTTTCATTACTTGTGGCAACTTAAATACTAGTTTATTATGATTAAACTTAAAACTAAATTGACGTCCATAAACATCAATCTTCACTTTCGGAATTGCAAGAAAAGGTCAAATAATCAAAATCTTCATTCATCTTAAGTACTATTAAATCAATCACAAATTCTTGCACTTTAACCTATATGTCCTTGTAAATACCCCTAAGATGTTTAATTGACCTATAGGCTAATTAAAGGAACATTCTAGTAGGTTTTAATTTTACACCACCACTAATCTTTTCAAACAAAGAATAAGGCATCAACTTGATGCTAGCACCCAAATTAGCTAAAGCTCTACTAATAAAAAAGGTCATCAATAAAGCAAATAATATTAAAACTCTCTAGACCTTTGAGCTTTTATGGTAATTCCCCTTGAATGTTTACACATTTCCTCAATAAAACCCACCACTTCCACTTCACTTAGATGCTTTTTATTGCTAAAACTTTGCATATTGTATAAAATTTCAACAAAAGGTAAGTTTATATATATTTGATGAACTAGTGCAAGGAATTTATCAAACTATTTATCAAGAGGTTAATGCTTAAGCTTTTAGGGGTAAGGGATAGTTGGCTTGTATTCTCTCACCATAGATTTGTTGCCTTTGGCTTCATGTTCCTCTTCTTGAACCTTAAACTCTTCCTCTTTCTCTTTCACAACCAGTTCTTCTTGAATTGGAATTTTCTCATTCTCGTTACCCTTCATTTGATCCTTGAACTCTATCTCCTTATTAGTTATGAAAGTGATGGCCGTAGCTTGGCCCCATCCCCAATAACTGTATCCAAATATTGCTTTGTAATGGGATTAAAACCATTATAAAATGTCTCAATTTGTAACCATAATGGAAAGTTATATTGAGGACACTTCCTAAGAAATTCCTTGAACTTCTCTCAAGCATCATACTAGGTCTTGTTGTCTTGTTAGCTAAACTTGGAGATGTTGCTTCTCAACTTTGCTACCTTGCTCAATGAAAAGTAATTTTTATAAAATGTTTTAGCCATTTGGTTCCAAGTTATAATGGAACTAGTCGGTAAACCTTTTAACCAAACTTTTACATCATCATTGACAGAAAATGGAAATAGACGCAAATGCATTGCATCATCCAAGACTCCATCGATCTTGAAGGTGTTATATAAGTCAAGGAAACCCTCTAAATGAGCACTCATATCTTTATAATTCTTGCCTAAGAATTGCATTTAAATTTGTATCATTAGGATGAATTATGGTAAAATAGTGAAATGTTAAGCTTAGCAATGGTCAGATTTATACCCATTATTTTAGAATGAGTGTAATATATAATAATTCTCCTTCACTTTTCTTTGTTTGCCCTTTTCAAAAAGAGTAATTAACTTCTTCATCACTTAAGTCTAAAAACCTTTCTCAAGATTAAGAAGTTCCTCAAGCTTCCTAAGTAGAGAGGAGGAGTCTTTTTTTTCCCTTAATCTTCCTTAAAAGTTTCTTAGGATTGAATAATAGCGATGTGACTTTGGAAGTGGAGGTCATTATCATGTACCCTAGAAAATGAAAAAAAAAAAGAAAAAGTGAATGAATTATACAAACTAAATAAGCATAAAGAAACAAAATAACTAAATTTCAAGATAACAAAGTCACACACGATAGACAAACAAACAACAGTCAAACACACGAAACAAAATAAACAAAACAAATTAAAGCACTCAATTGCTCCTACTACTAAACACAGTATTCCTAGAAACGGTGCCAAAAGCTTGTCACCCGTGAGTGTATAGGTCAAAGTAATTATAAACTAAGGAGAATTCCAAGGATCATTCCTGTGAGGGTTAGATTGTAAGGCCCTAATATATGGGTCACCCTTGACGTATTATAGCATGTATAAGTTGTATTAAATAGTGAACATAAAGAATTAAGCACATCTAAGCATAGTAAGAGACATAATGCCACTGAACGTAAAAGGTAAAATTAAAAGGGTAATTTGTTGATTTCGACATAGACATACATACTTACGTTGGGCCTGGGTCTCAGTACTTATTACAAGGGTACATTACAAGAGAATTGAGTGAAGATCATATGAGAAGAAGACTGGAAGCTCCAATTAGTAATGAGAAAATTAAAAACCCATGTTTTACCTAATTTGGAGAGTTCCATTGGTCACCCTCGTGCACTCCTGACGTGACACTCAAACTTATAAAAGTCATATCTCTCAATTTTAATGTTCAAAAATTACAAAATTCATACCATTGGAAAGCTAAGAGGATAGGATACAACTTTTATGAAGAGAACTTTGTCTAATTATGCATACATCAATACATTTTAATAGTTGAAATCAGGACATAATTTCTATCAAGGATAGTGTTGTAACAGCTGCCAGCAGCAGTGAGATTATTGTGTAAAGACCATATCTCTCTCATTCGAAGTCCAAAAATTACAAACTTTATACCATTGGACAGATAAGAGGGCGACATACAATTTTACTGAAGACAAATTTGTCCAATTCTGCCTAGATTAATACAGTTTATTCATGAACGTTAAAGTCACTACTCCTATCCAAGATAGTACTGTAGCTATGTTTCCCCTTTTTCTTCTTTTGCCTGTTACGAGCTTTTACAATTTCCAAAAACAAAAGACCCGGATCCAACCAACCACTAAACGTACATATATGACTTTCAGCATAACAATTTATTTTAAGTCTATCCAGGGCCATCTGACAACGTACGATTCCAACTCTAGCAACAATTAACAACTCAACAAAGAAGATAGTTATGAACATGTACAAAGGGAACTTCTTCAACTCTTAATCTCATTACTTAATCAAAATAGAGTTTGAGCATAGCTTTAATTACATATCAACAGCCACATCAATAGCTTAATACAAAATATAAATGCATGCTCATGTTTGATATGCTTATAAAGCTACCTAAAAATATAGTCGAACTAACTTAGTTACAAAAGGTAGCTATCTTGGAATTTGCCAAAGCTTTGAAAGGGTCAATAATCTTCTTGTTCTGCACCTGAGGAGTAAAAAAAAGGGTTGAGCTGCGAAGCTCAGTGGCTAATAAGTTTCCATTAATAATGAGCCACACAATCATCTAGCAATTAAATTATCTATAGTTCTAGCTCAAAGACTCATAGTTAAAGATGTTATCATATAAAGCATATCATGCATATTTAACCATCAAAACATAAAACTCAATTGTGTATCATGCTCAACAAATCAAAATGAAATGCACAAACATAAATGGCTTGAGAATCCCATTGATCGAAATGGAGAAACCGAACTTTACACCATAAGCTAAATGAGTCCGTTTCTTAGGGGCTCATGTGTCACAAGCGGGTAGCCGGGAGAAGGCTTTAAGTCAAGGTGCACGTGACGAACAAAATGGTATCTCTCTTGCCTAAACAAAGCAAATTTTGATGCTCAATTCATTTCATCACATGTTCATACTTTCATGATTCTTGTGCTTTCTTCCACTTTTTATTAATACAAAATGTCATAACATCTTTCAAGGCCTAACATGATAATAAATCATAATGCATTTTCCAACAATCACAATAATTCAAAATCAAGCAATTAAGCATACACACACAAGTAAGAAATTAGCTCATCATCCATAATAATTATAAACATATTACCCACCTAATTGCATGCAAATCCAAACTCAAGTTTGCCTTTTCTCTTGGTCTTGCATTGGATTTTCTTAGTTTCCTTCAAATGAACAAATTTTTCATTCAAACCAATATACAAATGGAAAATCCATAAAGCTTTAATAATCAAAAAAAATAAAATTGAGCTTAGACTTAGTCTACCCATGGTTTATCTAGGCTAGAATAACTAAGATCTAATTGAAAATCTATGAAAATCAAAATTTCTCCCTTTATTTCCAGCCAAGAAACTCATTTTCTCTAGTTTCTTTTTTTTTTCTACCAAAGCAAGAAGAAAAGATGATGAAGATTATCTAAAACTTAGCTAAATCATCTTCCTTCTTCTTCTTTCTCCTTTTCTCTTTCTACGTTTGTTTCTTTCTTTCCTAGCTTCTCCAACACATTTCACGCATTCTTCTCTTCTCCTTTCCTCTTTCCATGTTTTTTTTCTTTCCTAGCTTCTCCAACACATTTCACGCATTCTTCTCTGCTCATTTATTAAAGACCTCTTTTTTTTGTCCTTCTAAATTTACCCTTCCATATTTATTGTAATGACTACTTATTCCATTAGTCTCTTATGCCTATTGCACACTAAATTAATTCTAACATTTCTATTCAATAATTCTAATTTCTTCATGCTTGCTAAATTAATGGACTAAATTTTAAAAATAAATAAATAAATTTAGGGTCCAACAATTCTCCTCTTCTTAAAGAAATTCGTCCTTGAAATTCTTACCTGAGTCTACAATAAGGTGTAGATACTTCTTCTTCATGGCTTCCAAAGGCTCCCATGTTGCCTCCTCTCTTACATGGTTCTTCCATAAGACTTTAACCAGCTTCATAGTCTTGTTTCTCAAGACCTTTTCCTTTGAATCTAGAATCTCTACTAATTATTCTTCATAAGCCAAATCCTCTCTTAATTGAACCTCTAAAGGTTGGACTATGTGTGAAGGATCTGATCTATATCTTCTCAACATTGATACATGGAAGACATTATAAATCTTAGATAATTTTGGCGGTAGGGCTAACTTGTAGGATAGAGGCCTAATCTTCTCAATAATCTTATAAGGGCCTATGTATCTTGGACTGAGCTTGCCCTTTTTATCAAATCTTAAAACTCCTTTCCATGGAGAGGATCTAAGAAATACTTTGTCTTCAACTTCATATTCCATCTCCTTTCTATGCGTGTCCATATAGCTCTTCATCCTGTCTTGAGCTTCTTTGAGTCTCTGCTTCACCAATTTAATCTTGTTAACCGTAGCTTGTACCAACTTAAGTCTTAAAAGTCCCCTTTCACCTTCCTCATCCTAGCAAATACGAGTTTTGCACCTTCTACTATACAAGGGTTCATAAGGTGCCATTTGAATTCCTGAGTGGTAGGAATTATTGTAAGCAAACTCAATTAAAGGTAGATGATCATCCCATGAGCCTTTGAAGTCTATAACATAAGCTCTTAATATTGACTCCAATTTTCAGATTGCCCTCTCTGATTGGCGATCAATTTGTGGATAGAAAGCTGTGCTAAAATGCAACTCGGTTCCCAAAGCCTCTTGTAGGCATTCCCAAAATCTAGAGGTGAATCTGAGATCTCTATCTGAGACTATAGAACTTGGAATCCCATGAAGTCTGATTACTTCATCTATGTATTTCTTGGCCAAGGCATTCAAAGAATCTATTTGTTTAATTGGTAGGAAATGTGCTAACTTGGTTAGCCTATTGACAATCACCCATATTGTGTCATGCTTCCTGCTGGTCTTTGACAATCCCATCAAGAAATCTATTGTAATCTTCTCCCACTTCCATTCAGGAATAGACAAAGGTTTAACCTTGCCGGTAAGTGCTTGATGTTCTGCTTTAACTTGCTGGCACACTAAACATTTTCTAGCATACTTTGCAACATCTTTCTTCATTCCTCTCCACCAGATGGGCTCTTTCAAATCTTTATACATTATTGTACTCCTCAGGTGCATTGCATATGGAGCATTGTGTGCCTCATCAAGAATTTCATTCTTCAGCTCTAACTTGTCTGGAATACATAATCTATTACCTACCACCATTAATCCATCTTCTCTTATCTTTATTTCAGAGGGCTTACCATTTTTATTTTCTTCTCTGAGCTTGCTCAAGTACTCATCTTACTCCTGCAATTCCTTAATTTTTTTATTCAACACTAGCCTTATTCTAAAATTAACCAATATACAACCATATTCGACTTGCCTTAATGTCACCTTAAGTTTGGCTAATTCCTTTAACAAAGGAAGGTATACTATCTCCATATATGCCATAGTAGATTTTCTACTCAATTCATCTGCTACTATATTAGCTTTTGCCGGGTGGTAATCTATCATCAAGTCATAATCCTTCAGTAGTTCTAACCACTTTCTTTGCCTTAGATTTAACTCTTTTTGGCTCATCAAATATTTAAGACTCTTGTTGTTGGACCCCGTTTTTGGAGCCCAACAATTGGTTCCTGATACCGTAGAACTTTAGGCCCGAGTCCCGACCCCCAAGGCCAAACCCAAGGTGACCCGTCGGGATAGTCGTATGAGATAAAAGCGGAAAGGATTTCAATTTAAAACAAATCCTAGCATGGCAGCAAAGAGGGGTTAGCCGTAACGTAAGTCAATCCTCGCTGCGACGAAGTCGCAAAAGGGGGCGCTCGTTGCGATGACATATCGGTACGTCGCGGCGAACCATGGAAGTTCGTCGCGATGACCACTAGCTTCGTCACGGCAAGTGTCCCAAAATTCATAAATCTGACATCTAACATTCAATCATTCGAAACAAACACAAACATTCACATCTATCATCAAGCTAAGCATACTCATTCACATAGAAACTTCAATTCTTCATACCAGTACCATTCCATGAGTTCGAACAAACTTTACTTACACAACATCATATATACCAAAGCTTAAAACAAAATACATAAGGATGCTCAATATTGATATGCTTAAGAAACTATCCAAAATAGTTACTAACTTAGTACAAAGATTTCTAGCTATCGTGGAGCTATCGATGCCTTGCAAGGATCAACTGTCGTCTTGAGTCGTACCTGAGGAGTGAAAAATAATGGGTTGAGCTACACAGCTCATTGGCTAATGCATTTATAGCCATCAGTAATTGGCACAAATTCAAGCATATGTATATATATATATATATACAACAATTCTAGCATTCACACTATATACAAGCACTTTACACATCTATCACATTTATTTCAACTCACAAAACATCTCATAACATATAACACTTAATATGCTTCATAATGAACAGTTCAATCATGCAATGCACATCAAACGGCTCGAGGGTTCCATGAAACAGAATGAGGAAACCAAAGTTTACCCCATGAACAGAATGAGTCCATTTCGGAGTTCATATGCCACAAGTGGGCAGCCGAGAGAAGGCTCTTGTCAACGTGCACGTGGCGAACAGAATGGTTCCACTCTCACCCAAACAGAAGCACACAATCATGCTTAAAATCATTTTATCAAGATGATATGCTTTCATGCTTTTTATTTATACATAATGCCATGACCGATATCAAGGTATAACATGATCAAATTATAATTTACTTATCTCAAATCTCAAACAATTAATCAAATATTCAATCAAAATGTTATGCATCTCTCAATGCATAACATAAAACATATATTCACACATAGGCAAGAATTTGCCCA
>JAOTAX010027524.1:0-11666 GCA_025629825.1 Erythroxylum guanchezii
AGGGTCATCTTACAATCTTTATGAGTATAAATAATAAGAAGAAGAAATGTTGTCTTGTATTTGAGAGGGAAGAAAACATGGATGACAGAGTGGAAGAGACAAAAAAAAGAGAAGTAGAGAAAAGAAGAAAAACAAGCTAGGGTTTTGGAGATTCTTGAAGAACTTGAAGACTTTGAGGCTAAAACAAGTAAATATAAGCCTTAACCCTTCTTGATTGTTGGATGAAGCATATTTAGTGATAGTTAGAAGTGAAAAACAAGGTTGAACGGGTAGGAAGTTGTTGATGAATGGTATGAGTTAATGTTTTACATTTTTGGGTTAATGATCAAAGATAGATTATGAATGGGTTTGTGAATGATAGGGTTGAAATGAAGTTGAAAATGAAGTAGAAGTGATGGTTTAGGTTTAAGATGGCTTAAATGTGAATGGTGGGAAGTTAAAAACTGGAAAAAGTAGCAAAATATGTCTTCGGAGTGGGTTTCTGGACAAGTTTGCTGCGGCAAACTCCATTTTTCCTGCACGAACATGCTTTGGTATTTTGGGCGTAACCTTTTCTATAGATGTCCAAATTGAGTGAGTTTTAATTTGGTGTAAACTAGGGATACAAATTGTATGAAAGAATTGAGTCTTAATTCAGTCTCTAAGAATCTCAATTTTTGGATGAAAGTTAAGAATGTAATATTGTTTCAGCAAAAGAACAATCCGTAATTGTTTAGGTATTAACTTTCCGATTATTAAACCAAATTGAATGGAATTTTGGTTAATGTTTAAGGAAATCAAGAGAGGCAACAGGAGCAAGAGGAAAGACATCCCTAATGAGCCATGACTATGTTTTCAAAAGCAAGAGAATTAAATTATTTTAGTTTGTTTTGTAAATGTTGCATTATTGCTATTTGAATGATTTGAGAAATCTTCATATTTGGTATATGAGTTTTTGTGAATGAATTGTGAAATGGAAATGCATTTGAAACATTTCATGCTCATGAAAAATAAGTTTCCGAAAAGTGCTTTTTTGGGCATTTTGCTTTACAAGTCATGAATTACATGTTATATGGGTTTAGTGTAGTCCATTCAAGAATGTCACGTGCACGTTGACCAAGTTAAAGGCTTCTCCCGCCTACCTGCTAGTGATACAGAGCTCGTTTATGGACTCCCTCATAATTACATCTATGCAAAACCACTATATGGGATTGCGATAGTACATCAAGTTTACGACTACATAGGACCATTATGTGAAAATGTTTCGTTCGTCATGTTTATAGATCTACCCAAACCATTTTGATGTGCTTATGTGCTCATGATATGTTGACAAATTGATGCATACATGATTTGTGTTATTGTGAATTGGATGTGAACTATGTGATTTATAATTCAATAAGAATTTTCCATGACAAATGAACATTTTCAATGGTTCTGCTTGATAAGTTGTGAATTTGGGAAATAATTGTTGCATGGATTTCAATGTGAATTTTATTATGGAAATAAATATTTTAAGGGTTTTTGCTTGTTTCTCGTTATAAACTTGTTACCCACGAGCTTTAAGCTCACCCCCATTTCCGTCCCATCTCTAGGTGATAAGAAAGAGATCGAGTGATCAAGAGCATAAGGACATTACTCCACATCTGCATATTTTGGAATTTAAGTTATTTTTGTAAAATGTAAGGCTTAGTCACATTTCAAGGATTATTAGTTCATGTAACTTTTGTATTTGGAGATTTGAGACATTGATGTATTGTGGCTTGAAATGCCATTAAAGAGTTGTAAAAATTGTTCCTTTTGATGTTAAGTTGAAATATGAATTTGTGTAGTGTGTATAGATGAGGTTGAATTGAAATTAGCTATACTTGAGGAAGTTATCGATTTGAGATGATTACCTTGATTATGAATTGTTGTTACATTATATAAGTGAGATGTTATGTGAGAAGGATAGGAATTATGAATAATGAGAATTAGTTGTAAGAAATGAATTAAATAAAAGAGATTAGTGAGTATGATGAGATAATATTGAATTGTTATTAAATGATGATGCATTAGAGGGAGTGATTTTGGGACAAAGTAAATTGAATTTAAGGTAAGAGTGATGTAGAAACCATTGGAAATTTTTGGTTAAAGGGTTGTGATTCCAGGGGTTTAGTAGCGAACCTTTTTCTAAGAACAATTCTCGTGTAAATCTAGGAACTTCGTCACGGCGAAGCCAACCTTTCGCCACGGCGAACTTTTCCTTAAGGATCTCAGTAAAAGTTCCAGCCCGTTCATCGCGGTGAACCAGCCTTTTGTTTATGAAGAATTTTTCATTTCAAATTAAAGGTTTTCGACAATAAGACGCTCACGGTTTTACATGAGTTCCAAGGACAAGAGTTGGACTACAGAATCAGGGTCTGACAAATGTGGTATCAGAGATCAAGTTTCAGGACTTAAGATTTGGGCTCTAGAAATGGGGTTCCAACATCGTCGCTCTCTAAGCCAAGGATAAGCTCGCTTTGATTGATGTTCGGCTCTAAGAACCCACCCAAGGCACTGCACATTATGAAAAATAGCAGAAAACGGATAGCATGGTCTATTCTTGGATACTCAATTAGATGTCTAAAAAATTGTCTAGCGCCTTTTTGTACACTCCGTCTGCAAGGAAACTTTGGATAGGCGTAAAAGAAAGGTATGGAGGGAGTAACGACCCTCTGTTATACCAGATTAAGAGAGATATTACCTCCATAACTCAGGGCGATTTGTCGATTGTGGAGTACTTCACAAAATTGAAGAAACTTTGGGATGAGCTAGGATGTTTGAAACCAACCCCTCTGTGTACCTGTCATACTGCTAATCTGATCAATGAGAATGAGGATGCTGACAACCTTACGCAATTTTTGATGGGACTTAATGACACATTTGAGAATGTGAGAAATTAGATCTTAATCACAGAGCCTTTACCTTTCATGAATCGTTCATATGCAATGGTACTACGTGTTGAGAAATGAAGAGAAGTGCAAGGGAGCTTATCTGATGTCTCAGCCATGCCCTTTATATCGGTTCAAAAGGAACTGGATCGAAAGAAGAACAAAGAAGTTCGGGTATGCTCCCATTGCAAGGGCACTAGTCACACCTGCAATAACTGTTTTAAACTCCTTCGTTACCCAAAGTGGTTCACTGAACTAAAGGCAAAAAGAAAACAAGAAAAATCCAATCCAGTCACTAGGGATCGTTTTATGGAAAACAGAAAAAAGCTGGAAAAACAAGCAGAATGGAGTAATGAACTTACCAACATCATTCAAACGGAGGTGGGCAAATATTCGAGGTGCCAAGAGAGCACTCTATTGGAATTTGTCGGGTGTGTCAGTTTTGCTGACCATTCTAGTAAGGCTTTTACATCTAATAGTCTACATTCATTTAATGGTGAAGGAATTTGGATAGTACACACAGGAGCAACTTCACACATTTGTCATAATGCAAGAATACTTAGCCATTTAACCCAGTTAAAAACCAACATACCTGTGTCTTTACCCGATGGTAGTGTGAAAATCTCAACTCATGTACACATTATACCATGAGACCAAACCAGAAACAATATGTGCAAGCTATACCTAAGAAAATAATCTCGATTTATGCTATAGAAGCCTCGGGCATGCCTCAATGAAAAAGCTAACCCATATTTATAGTTTGAAACAAGTAGCCACCACAAAAACACTTGTATGTGAGATCTGCCCTATGGCAAAGCAACATGGCTTGCCTTTCCCTAAAAGCGGTATTACCACATTAGAACCCTTTGACTTAATACATGTTGATTTATGGGGTCCTTGCTCTATTCATTCTAATTCTGGAGCTTCTTATTTCTTAACCATTGTTGACGATTTTTCCAGAATTACTTGGACCTTTTTTCTTACAAACAAATTTCGAGTTAACACTGTTATTAAACATTTCCATGCCCTCATATAAACTTAGTTGCACAAAACATTCAAACAAATTCGTATAGGTAATGAGATCAAATTTTTTAACCTATCTTGCAAAAAATTTTCTAAGAAAATAACATCATTCACTAAAGAACTTGTGCTTACACTCCACAACAAAATGGAGTTGTAGAGCGTAAACTTAAGCATATCCTTGAGGTTGCCCGAGCCCTCATGTTTTAGTCTAACATGCCAAAGATGTTTTGGGGGGAATCTATTCTTATGACGTTATAAACCTCTTACCTAGTTCTATCCTGAAATGGAAATCCCCTTTTGAGATCCTATACAACAGACCGCCCAATTACTAAAATCTGAAAAACTTTTGGGTGTTTGTGTTTTGCCCCAAACACCCTCCCATAAAAAGAGAAATTCAGACCACGTGCCTTTAAATGTACACATTAGACTATAAGACCTAACCAGAAACAATATGTGCAAGCTATACCTAAGAAAATAATCCCGATTTATGCCATAGAAGGCTTAGGCATGCCTTAATGAAAAAGCTATCCCATATTTATAGTTTGAAACATGTAGACACCATAGAAACACATATATGTGAGATCTGCCCTATGGTAAAGTAGCATCGCTTACCTTTCCCTAAAAACGATATTACCACATTAGAACCACCCTTTGACTTAATTCATGTTTATTTATGGGGTCCTTACTCTATTCGTTCTAATTCTGGAGCTTCTTATATTTTAACCGTTGTCGACGATTTTTCCAAAATTACTTGGACCTTTTTGCTTACAAACAAGTTTGGAGTTAACACTGTTATCAAACATTTCCATGCCCTCATATAAACTCAGTTTCACAAAACATTGAAACAAATTCATACAAATAATGGGATCGAATTTTTTAACCTATCTTGTAGAAATTTTTTTTAAGAAAATAACATGATTCACCAAAGAACTTGTGCCTACACTCCACAACAAAATGGAGTTGTAGATTGTAAACATAAACATAGCCTTAAGGTTTCCCGAGCCCTCATGTTTCAGTCCAACATGCCAAAGATGTTTTGGGGGGAATCTATTCTTATGGCCACACACATTATAAACCTCTTACCTAGTTCTATCCTGAAATGAAAAACCCCTTTCGAGATCCTATACAACAGACCACCTAATTACTCAAATCTAAAAACCTTTGGGTGTTTGTGTTTTGCCGCAAACACCCTCCCATAAAAAGAGAAATTTGGACCACATGCTTTTAAATGTGTTTTTCTTAGATATGAGCCTAGAACCAAAGCCTACAAAATATATGATCTCTTAAACAAGCAAACAATCATATCAAGAGATGTCTAGTTTCACGAAAACATATACCCATATCAGACTAATCTTATCCCACAAAACACTAATGAGCTACCTTTACCATTACCACAATCAGTATCTACAGACACAGAACCTAACCAGTTAGACATCAGTAGCATAGAAGTCTTACCTGAGCCTAATATACCTCCTTCTATGTAAGATCCCACATCGGTTGACGAGGAGAACGAAGCTCCTCTTATAAGGGTGTGGATACCTTCCCCTTGTAGACGTATTTTTCATGCCCTAACGTATCAAATCCCATCAGAACTCTGAAGTTAAACGTGCTAGGGCCAGAGGATGGGTGACCTTTTGGGAATTTCTGTGGAAAAAAAAAACCGTGAGGATGTGGACCACGAGCCACTTAAAAAGGCATAAAGGGTGTGGACCACGAGCTACTTAAAAAGGCCTAATGGGTGTGGACCACGAGCCACTTAAAAAGGCCCAAAGCGGACAATATCTGCGAGCGGGTGGTCTGGGCTATTATAATGGTATCAGAGCCAGTACCCAGACCATGTGCTAGCGAGGAAGTTGGGCCTCCTAGGGGGTGGATTGTCAGATCCCACATCGGTTGGAGAGGAGAACGAAGCACCCCTTATAAGGGTGTGGATACCTTCCCCTTATAGACGCGTTTTCCATACCCTAATGCACTGGATCCCAACAGAACTCCGAAGTTAAACATGCTAGGCCCAGAGTAGTACCAGGATGGGTGACCTCCTAGGAAGTCCTGTGGAAAAACAAAACCGTGAGGGTGTGGACCACAAGATCCTTAAAAAGGCCCAATGGATATGGACCACGAGCCACTTAAAAAGGCCCAAAGTGAACAATATCTGCAAGCGGGTGGTCTGGGCTGTTATATTCTAAACCTTGGCGGAGTACGCATATAAGAACTAGGCCCCTCTGGATAAACAACTTCATCACTCTTGCTACTACAGGTCCTACAGATACTTATCCCTCTAGCATGAGTCAGATCTCTCAACCCGCAGTAATTTTTCCTCCTACCACTCCTCCACATTCCACAAAAATCACACCTCCCTTCATGGCTCAAGTACCTGCATTTAATGACAATTATGTCAGTTTTGTTGCAAACGTGTCTGTTATCCAGGAACCCAAATCATACAATGAAGCCAGAAATGATGAAAAATGGAAGGCTGCAATGGATACTGAACTTGTTGCTCTAAAAAAAACAATACTTGGGTTCTAACTACATTAATAGAAGGAAGAAGAACTATTGACACGAAGTGCGTCTATAAGGTTAAATATAACCCTAATGGCACCGTGGACAACTACAAAGTGAGATTGGTAGCTAAGGGATACAATCAGGAATTCGAGATTAATTATCACGATAAATTTTCCCCCGTGGCAAAGAGGATTTATACTAAGAATTTTACTTGCTATTGCAGCAGCCAGGGATTGGCCTATCTATCAACTCAACATTAATAATGCTTATTTGCATAGATATGTAGATGAGGAGTTATACCCAAAACCTCCCGAGGGCTATGACAAAGCTGGTAAACATCAGGTCTGATGATTAAACAAGAGTCTTTATGGGTTAAAGCAGGCTGGAAGACAATGGAACAAGGAATTATGTGCTAAGCTACATTCAATCGGTTTCAACAAATCTAAGGCAGACCACTGTTTATTTACAACAGGGACAGGAGATGACTTTATAGGCCTAACTTTGTATGTAGACAATCTACTAATGATAGGCAAAAGTGATGCAGGCATTTAGGATGTAAAAGAGGCCCTACATAGAGCTTTCACCGTAAAGGATCTAGGGTAGGCTCGCTATTTTTTGGGGGTCGAAATTGCTAGATAAAATGAAGGTATCTACATCAGTCAGCACAAATATATACAAAACATAATGAGAGACACCAATATGCTTGAATCAAAGGGCAAGAACTTTCCACTTCCCACTAGCCTGAAGCTAGACATAGAGAATGGCACAATTTTATCTGACCTTGAACAGTACAGAAGGCTAATAGGTAGGCTGCTTTATCTAAACTTCACTAGACTTGACTTGTATTACTCTACCCAACACTTAAGCCAATTCATACAACACCCTCGAACTACACATTTGAATGTAGCATTACACTTAGTGAAACACTTGAAGCAATTTTCCAAGCAAGGGCTCTTCTTCCCAAGAAGGAGTAGCTTCCAGATCCAAGCATTTTGCAATGCTGATTACGCCTCCTGCCTAATGACTCGACAATCTCTCACTAATTTCTACATTGTCCACGGTTCAGCCTTGGTCTCCTGGAAAACGAAGAA
Source organism: Erythroxylum guanchezii (assembly GCA_025629825.1). Classification (NCBI taxonomy): domain Eukaryota; kingdom Viridiplantae; phylum Streptophyta; class Magnoliopsida; order Malpighiales; family Erythroxylaceae; genus Erythroxylum; species Erythroxylum guanchezii. The sequence continues at coordinate 7,508 of JAOTAX010027524.1, forward strand.
GCAAAAAACGGTGAGTAAGTCATTAGTAGAGGCGGAGTATTGAACTATGTTCGCAACAATATCAGAGTTACAGTGGGTATCGTACCTGCTTGAGAACCTTCAAGTCAATTTTGAGCTTCCCAACCCGCTGAGTTGTGACAACAAAGTAGCAAAGCACAACACCACAAACCTGGTTTTCAATGAACGGACAAAGTACCTTGAGATCGATTGCCATGTCGTGAGGAATCAAATACTGAAAGGCTTTTTCCGACTCTAGCATGTCTCTTCTCGAGAGCAATTAGCAGATTTGTTGACAAAGCCTCTTGGCTCATTCGCACACCACCGTTTGATGTTCCGAATGAAGCACTTACAAGATGGAACCCTAGATCGTGAAAGAGGAAAAAGGTGTTACAGGAAAAGAAAAGAAGAAGTTGTTTTTGAGGAGACATAAATAAAAGTAGTGGGACCGGACTCTCTGCTCAAGATAGATTTTGAAGGGACAAGACAAAACTAGTTTTAGTTAAAAGGCAAGACAAATTTTTTTTTTTGAAAATTAAGGCAAGACAAAATTGGTTCAAAGCAAAACAACAACAAAAGAATCAGCTTTGTCTTTAGGAGGAGTGTTAAAATAAAATAAATATGGACACGTGTACGACATGGTTGAGAGAACTAAAATGGATGATCCTCCCTTGTGTATCCGTTAGAAATGCCATCTGTAGATATTCTAGGAGCTTCTTTCTTTTTACTTTATTATGCTTCCTGCACTGTAAGTAAAGGAAGGATCAGCTTTTAATAGACATGGAATAGAGATATTCTCTTTTCTCAAATAATCTTCTTTTAATTAAGCTTTTGATTACCACTAATTCAACAATGGCATTCCAAAGCAAGATGGAAGATGATATTGTTATATTTGCATTGTATCACAATTAAAATTTGGATAAGTGAACGAATCCATAATTTTTTGTATGTTAGAAATTTGACATCTGATTATTTTAATAAATTAATCTTATTGGTTTTAATTATTAAAAACTTTAGAATATTGTATTGACATCCTAATAAGATATTATGATTTATATCTATATAAAGACATCATGTGGTTAAAATAGAAATTATTATGATAATTGTCATTTAAATGTTCTTAATTTAACAATAAAGTCGTAAGTCTACCTTATATTCTAAGGACTCTTGATTTCATTTTAAAATAAAATAAATCTTAAAAACACATAAATTAGCCAATAATCTAGTTATCTTTCGAATTGATTAAAATTTTCTTAGCAAAAAGTATAGGAAATTCCAAGTTCGAGTGAATAATAAAATTATACTTGCATTTTGAGTTCATTACTTACTTAATGATTTAAAAACAGTAGCTTAAAGTTTATGATAGTTTGGATTATAAACTTGATAAGAGGGAGACAAAAAAAATACTTAAAAATATCCAATTGGTTTCATAATCGTGTAATTTTAGAGGAACAACCCTCTGACATGATTGTGCACATGTTGCTTCTCACTTAACCTTCCCTTAAGCTATCATCAAATATATGGATAAGCTAATAAGAAAGTTTCTATGGTCTAGGAGCAATGTAGAAGGTTATAAAGACACCATTAAATAGGCAAAGATATATACTTCTAAGAAACAAGGAGTACGTAGTGTGGTTCTTGTAAAAACCCTTAAAATAGTAATGGATGATCGTGCTAGAGGGCTTTTGCCTAGATGCAAGATTGTGCAAAGGGTTGCACAATCGTGACCTTACCATTTTTTTACCCCTCTTCTGGAAAACCCTAGGTTATTTATATCACTTTGCTTCCTCCTCCTCTGACCTTTCTCTCTCTAAATTAGCAGTCCCGTTCTCTCTTCTCTTGTTTTCTCTTAAGTTTCACTCACTTTTCATAATGATTTCACATTTATCTTTCATTTTTCTTCGATTTAACATTCCTTATGGTCAAATCTAGTGTTTCTTAACTAGAAAAATATTTTTTGTTGGTTTTTACAAGAACTTTTTATATCATCTCTCTCCCCTACTTTTTTTGGTGTTTTTATGCTTCTTTTATAGGTTTTTCAACAAGATGACACCGAGAGTTAAGCAACTTGCCCATCAGTTTAAACCCATAGGGAAAAAGAAGGTATCTAGAAGTGGTGTATAAGGTTTAGAGGTTGATTTTGGCACCTTTTTCGATCTTCCCCAAAGAGGAAGGTGAGAGGTTTCATGGACATCAATCTTGACTTTTTGTTACACCTAGATATTTCGATTTTAAAATTTTGGAAGATTTGAGTTTTAAAGAAAAAGTTGAGCCTTTAAGTGATAAAATTCATTGGGATAAGTTCATACATTATGATTATAAATGTTTATGAAGTATTAACTCTTGAATTTTAAACTACATTGAGTTATGAGCCAAAAAAGTTTGATAATTTTTAGTTTATATTAAAAGGACATCAATATAATATGGATTATTTTCATGCATCTTCTTATTGGAATAAATTGATTGAGTTAGATGTGTTTGGACCACATAATGCACCAAACAATGTGATACAGAGTCTGAAACACTTGTTACTCTATAAACTTATATGTCACATAGCATTTGTAAAAATTAAAGTAATAAATGTTCCACAAAGAATTTATTTTTACTTTGGTGTGTAGATCATACAATTAATGTTTGCATATTAGCTCATATTTTGCACATAATAATCACTTTATATACAAGGAAAAGTAGCTATTTAGGTATGGGTTATTAGTTACTACTTTGGCTCATAATTATGGAGTTGATTTAGATGGACTAACCTTGTTTTGCACATAAGATTAGATAGTACTCACTTTAGGAGGGCCGAGATCTTAGATTCCTATAGTATGGAACTTCGTGGTCCCAACTCTATATCAAAAAGTAAGCTTAGGATAGGATAGGCAGGCTCTACTTCTGCACTACCACAACAACACCAATAGGTATCATTTGGTGAAGAACCAGAAGAAGAAGAAGAAGAAGATGGGAGATGGTGCCTGCCAAACCTGAAGAGTACGAAAAGCACCTTGAGGGTCTCATGGATGCCATAAAGAACTAATCGAAGGAGGTAGTGCAACATCAACGTCACTAAACAAATAAAATTTTGAAGTTTTTTCAGTGCAAGGCATCCAAGCCCTATCTTTTACTCTGCCACCTTCATAATCTCTATAAGTACATTTGCCTTTCTTTTTTATTTCTTTTAATTTTCATTTTTTAAACTAGTTTTTGTTTGCTTATGTCGAGTTTTATTTTCCACATTAAGGATAATGTGTTATTCAAGTGTAGGGATATATATATGCACTTGCATATCATCTATGCGTGAATTTGCATTTTCATTGTATTAGTTTTTTATTAGGTTGACATTGTTGGCATTGTGTAAACATTTTGTTTCGTGATGTTTACTTTGTAGGAATGTGTAAACGGCATAAAATTGAAAGGAATTAGATATCTATAAACATAATCATTTAAATTCTGAAGAAACATTAGCTTGTGAAGTTTATGTTTATGTGTTTTTTAGGTGAATATGCATGTTGATTAGAATATTATACTTATTATACCAATTTATGAAACTTGTTTGGATACACTTATAATTAACTTCATTCAAATTGGAAGACATTATTAGTAACCTTTCATGGGAGTGATTGACTAGGAAAAAGTGATGTAGGTAAAATGTGGAAAAAAAGGGACAACAAAGTGTATAAATGTCTTAAACAAATTTCCTATTCTACTGGCCCATTAAAATAATTGGGGTTATGAGTAGAGCTAGTAGCTAGTTGAGAGTTGTGAGTCGTGAGTTGTGATATAGATGAGCAATTGGAGGCATTCATGACAAAATGTTTGTCTTCGCCATCAAAAGCCTAGAATGACACTCCAACTAAGCTTGATAAGTATGATGTTGTCAATAAAAGTAAACATATTGATGTTCTTATTAAATTTCAAAACAAATGGCCTACTTTTTTAATTGGTAACTAAATATGAGTACAAGCTTACACGTGTCATAGATATATGAATAAGAGTTGATATTTTTGGTTGGTATGTGTATTTAAATCAAAGCATTGAATATGAATGGAATAAGTGAATTTTCGAAACTTTTTAATTGATTGATGTGATGGATCCCGTTTCCGGAACCCAACTACTTAATCCGAAAAACCTCAAACATAACATGATTCCTTACAAACTCTTCTTG
>JAOTAX010027557.1:0-11663 GCA_025629825.1 Erythroxylum guanchezii
CCATTTCAATCAACTCATTCACTTTACTCTCATAACCCATACAAATCTACTCAAATATCAAAGTCATCAAAACTAATTAATTCTTTTCTCATTAATTTTCTTAAAGCACAATAACATCTATAACATAATACATATACAAAAACACTCATTCAATTTCATTTTAATATTTCTAATTTCCACTAAAAATTCGGGGTCCAACACTAATGAACATTGTTATGTTAGCAAAGAGATTATAGAGACTCATAACAGACAAACAGGCTTTATGATGTAAATAGGTGCATGAAGTTCACATAAAAAGTAATGGCTTCAGGGGTTTTGAAATCAACATATATGTAACTTCTTCTCTAAAAGAAATACTAAAAATTAGAAGCTCACTAAGGAAGGAGTTTATTCACCTGATTGGAGGTGGGAATTCTTCTAAATTCTTGTTTAACAATTGGTCATCATGTGATCCTCTACATTGCTTACAAGAGATGGAAATTCTTAAGCAAATCATTAGGTTGAATTCAATTGTTAAAAAGGCTTTAGTTGACAAACAACTTTTCAGTCTCTACTCTATTCCAAAATTTATCATCATTGAAGTTATTGGAACTCACTTGAATGATGAAGAGGTCAAAATCATTTAGAAACACACTAGCAATGGAATTTTTACAAACAACACTTATAGGAAATTTTTTAGAGACAATCCAATTACATATCCTGGATTTAGCTAGTATGGCACAAATAGTGTCATGGCTAGCTATGAAAGATAAACTACAAACTCTAGATAAGCTAAGGTTTCTTAGTATCCCAAACAGATGCTTCTTATTCATGGGTGATGAAGAACGCAGGAATCACCTATTTTTCAGTGTCAGTTTGTCTCTAATACATGGAAATTGTTAATGTTACATTCAATAGGCTCCAATTAATTCGAATTCTGTCATAAGGTGGTGTACTAATATTATTCATCCCAACAACATTATCAAGAGGTATTTTAGCTTGTCTATGGCCATTCTAGTTAAAGCTATCTGGGAAGAAAGAAATTCTAGCATTTTCCAGGATAAAGCTCAATTTTCATAATTGTTCAATAGTATAACTCTTCAGCAGATTAGAAACTTCATCAGTGTACACATTGTCAAATGTCAAAATCTAGATGACTACAGTAGAATATGGAATGTATGAGCCAAGTATAGTTCTAAGTTATATAAGTTTGTAATGAGGATTACGTTTTAGATCATATTCCAATGTAGACTCTTGTAATGCTCTTTGTAGCATATGTACATTTTGCTTATGTCTTTAATGGCTTAATTTATTACCTTTTTCTAAAAAAATATTAAACAAAGATAATTTCTACTTTAAAAAATATAATTGAAAGAAAAGTAAATATTGATTATATGTCATGATTACCAAATAAGATCAGTATTTAATTATATATTTAATTACTTCAACTAATTTATTTGAAATAATATCTCTCACTACTATTTAGAAAATTTTAACCTCTCTAATGGGCTAAGATCTCCTTTAAATTTAGTTGATCTTGAGTCACTCACAAACTAACTACACTTAAATTAGGTAAATATCATCCTTATCAATCACATCTCAAGTAACTTCTAGATTCGTAATGTAATAGTTCTTACAAAAAAAACATTTTATTTGTTATTCCTAACCTTGCTTCTAAATTCATATAATCATAAGTCACTAATTCAAATGATACAAATTTAGATAAGTAGGACAAATTTATTTAAGATAAAATATATTTGGGTTAAAACAACCTTAAATCACTCAACAAGTCTTACAATAAGCATAACTCTAGTTTTATATTTAAATAGTAGAAGGCAATAATCATGTACTCACTATGCACTTAATATTTTAATGAGAAATTTTATTTTAAATAGCCTCATAAAATACAAAATTGCATGTAATAATATCATACATGTAAAACATGCAATTAGCTATGCATCAAAATATATCAAGCATATATTATTCATACAATTTATGAACATATAATCAATATATGCATAATAACTATCTAAGTTTTGTTTGATTTTAGTTATTGATCTTTTATAATCTAAAATAATATTTCCAACTCTTTGAAAAAATTAAATTAGTTTTAACTTATTGATTCCTAAATGAATTAAATTCCTACTCCAAATAGAAATTAAAATTGGCTTTAAAATAATTTCCAAATTTAAATGAAAATTATTTTCATTTATCTAGATTCCTTTAATAAAATTTAATTAAAAATATTTTAATGAATTATGCTTCTTACTTACTATAATTTAGAAAAACTCATCTTCCAAAACTTATAAATAAGATATTCTAATCAAATTCAAAATATATCTCTAATCTAATTAGAAATTACTTTTCTTTAATTAGAAAACTATTTTCTAATATTAAAGAAAAAATTTCAAAATTAAATAAAAATAGTTTTAAATTTAATTAAGAAAGTCCTTTATATTATTTATATAAAGTTTAATTTCTTAATTTATTAAAATATTTCATTGATAAATTAGAATTTTTTTAGAAATATTAAAGAAATCACATTTTTCTTAATTAATAAATGAAAACATTTTCAAATTTAATCAACAAAATATCTTTTCTAATAAATCAAGAAACTTATTATTCATATAAATAAAAAAAAACAATTTCTAAATAAATAAAATTATAATTCTCCAAATAATTAAAATAATAAATTGAATTTATTGAAATAAATAAACTTTAACTAAGAAACACATTTCTTAATTACTTAAGAATTCTTAATGAGTCTAATGAATTAATTCCAACCTACTTAAAATATAATTAATTTCAATTCTTGAAAACATTTTTTTAAAATTTAAATTTAGGAATCAGTCTAATTATTAATCTTAATCATATTAGAAAAGTAATTAATTTAATTTTGGAATTGATTTTGAATTGAAAATTCTTTTAAATTATATTTGGAATTTGAGTTAAATTAGGATTATATTATTCCACATTTCAACTATTTTATTCATCTTTAGTATTGCTTTAATTTATAAGGCAAATAAGTCACATTCTACCTTAACTATCAAATCTTGCCGAACAAGCCATATTCGATGTTAAGAATATATAATTCATAACACAATTCCTAACCTAGAATAACCTTATCCATGTATTTAAACAAACCCCTCTTTATTTTAAAAAACCTTAATTTTATAACTAAAACCCTAGTCACGATAATGACGACTTCTTGTTGCAACTATGTTCATTAAATATATATACTAAGGACGAGTTGAGATGGATGACTATGCAATTCATCCCATTCGTCCATTTAATCTGACGGCTTACATTCAACAATGCAAAGCATTTAATCATTCATTTAAGCCCCGAGCCAAACCTTGGGTTTTGTTTCTATTTTTTATTTCCTCCTGCGCCTCCACCAAGCGTCCTCTCTGCTCTTCCTTCTTTAGCTTTCCGCCCTGGCCTTCCTCTGCTCTTCTCTCGTTCTTTGTTAGCTCTCCGCCCTCGACCTCCTCTGCTTCTCTTTTAGTTTTTTCTTCGGTGGTTTTATTTCAGTCATGGTTTTATATTTCCTTTTTGTCTTTGCGTTGGTTTTATTGTGTATACAGATGGGCACGGTTTTATTCAACTAACTCTAAGTTTTCCTTTTTGTTTCTTTACAACTGTCATAAGTTTTCGTTTTTGCTTTTGTTTCTCTGCAACTGTGGTAAGTTTTCATTTTTGCTTCATTTTTTTCTTTAGCCCTCCTCTTTCAGTCATGGTTTTATATTTCCTTTTTGTCTTTGCGTTTACCTCCTCTGCTTCTCTTTCAGTTTTTTCTTCAACGGTTTTATTTCAGTCATGGTTTTATATTTCCTTTTTGTCTTTGCGTTGGTTTTATTGTGTATACAAATGGGCCACAGTTTTATTCAACATTTGGAGTTTCTCTCCAGCTGTGGTAAGTTTTCCTTTTTTTCTTTGCGTTTACCTCCTCTGCTTCTCTTTCAGTTTTTTTCGGCGGTTTTATTTTAATCATGGTTTTATATTTCCTTTTTGTCTTTGTGTTGGTTTTATTATGTGTACAGAGCCAGTTTTATTCAACATTTGGAGCTTCTCTCCAACTGTGGTAAGTTATCCTTTTTGTTTCTGTGCAGTTGTGGTAAGTTTTCATTTTTGTTTCTTTGTAACTGTGATAAGTTTTCCTTTTTGTTTCTGTGCAGCTATGGTAAGTTTTCCTTTTTGCTTCTTTCTTACAATAATGATTGATATTTATCCGGTTTAATTTTTTTCTTTACTTTCATCAAGCTTTTGTTATGTACAGAGATGGGTTAATTGGGTTAAGAAGAGAGACGAAAGTTAGTTTAGCTGGCAAAGATATTTTTTTTCCTTGGAGGATGGACTCGACTCGGCCCTGTTGCTTCTCATCTTTTATGAAGTTAAGTGTATCTAAACAATAACTTTGACTTCTTATACCTTTCTATGTGATTAAAGATTTATGGTTTAAAGTCTGGTTGTTGTTAGATCCCTCTATTATTTTTCCTAATAATTGCCGATTGTTTGATTCAGGCGTTTTGGTGATGATTTTCTTGAGTAGAAGGAGAGGGGGAAAGAGAAGGAGAGTCTTTGTGTGTCTCGTGAAGCTCAAAGCTAAACTTTCTTCTGATTATTATTTAATTTACTATTCTTATTATTTTAATATTTGTTATTATGATTTATTTCGACTATTATTAATTTTTGACTTCAATATATGTACTTATTGGTGGTAAATAAAATTATTCTGATGTTGAAATTGTATTTTTAATTTATATATTGATTATTATTGTTGTTATTATTATTATTATTGTCATTAGTGATTGATATTGACATATTTGCATTTGTTTTTTTATGAATGTAGTTGTTATAGCTGCTAATCAGAGATGTGAAGGCGGCTGTACACAAAAGAGTGGGAAAAGGCTTGGCGTGTGCTTGGATCGTTCTTATTTTTCTTTTTTACTCCAGCCGAGATAAATGAAGAGTTGGTTTAACGCATTTTTATCTCCTGATGTGTCAAACGTCCAAATCCTGTGTCTCTATATATTTAACAATATCATCATTTTTCGACCCAATATTTTTTACCCATACCAAAACATAGTCTTCCAAAAATTGGGCCGTCGATTTAGATATTCATGAAGCTTTAAAAATGAGATCTTAATGATTTAATATCTAATGCAGTTAACATTTCGCATTTAATGCCTCGGTTGTTTCTTATTTAAAGGAGTTAACATGATTTTAAAATGAATTGAGTAATCCTTATCGGAGGAAACCAACGACCATCCCCTTGGTATCACTTCCAAGTCGCATTAAATTTAATTTATCAATTGGGTAATCCTTCTTGGAGTAAACAAATTGGGTAATCCTTCTTGGAGTAAACAAACGGCTATCCCTTTGGTCAAACTTTGCCAGCTCTTAATCATTTTACAATTGCGCCGTTGATTTAGATATCCATGAAGCCTTAAAAATGAGATCTTAATGATTTAATATCTGATGGAGTTAACATTTCACATTTAATACCTCTGTTGTTTTTTATTTAAAGGAGTTAACATGAATTTAAAATGAATTAAGTAATCTTTCTCGGAGGAAACGAATGGCCATCCCCTTGGTGTCAGTTCCAAGTCGCATTAAATTTAATTTATGAATTGGGTAATCCTTCTTGGAGTAAACGATTGTCAGACTTAAAGATTAGGTAGAGAGGTGCGATTTTCAATCGCTCGAAATTACTTCTCACCGTCTCAATCACTTCGTCTTAAAAATCAAATCATTTATTTGGCTGAATTTTTTTTCAGCTATGCACACTTTTCACTCTTTCAATTTTTTATAGAGATTTATTAGACTTAAATGCACTGTGGCGACTTTGAATTAAAAAGCAAATATCGCTGTCGTGCAAATGTACGATAGCGACTATCATCATCATCATTATTATTAGTATTGTTAAATTCCTCGTGAGTATCCATTTCTAATAATAATAATATCCTACAAATTAACATATTAATCTTTTATTATGCACGCACATTTGTTAATTGTGTGAAGGAGCTGTCAATTTTCATTTTCCTATTAATGATTATAACATAATGATTTAATTAATTGATTAATATTGATATGATAATTAGCTTAATATAAGAAACGATGTTCTAAATTCAAGCTCCCGTAAGGTTTGCAATTATCGGCTAAAAATAACTGCCCTGCTTTAAGTGCCTGAACTAGAACTAGAATCAGAGTATTTATCATTAACATTAGTTTTATTATAATTATAAAATCCCTTATTATGATTAAATGCATATATCTTTATTTCTATTATTAGCATTATAAAATTGCTTTTTGTTGTTAACTTTCTTCTAATTATTATTAAATTTACTATTCTTATTAATTTAATTATTGTTATTATGGTTTAATTTCGTTATTATTAATTTTCTACTTGAGTATATGTACTTATTATTGGTAAATAAAATTATTCTGATGTTTGAAAATTCATTATTATTATTATTGTCATTTGTATTGTTAATAAAATCCCTTATTATGATTAAATGCATTTATCTTTATTTCTATTATTATCATTATAAAATTGCTTATTATTGTTAAGTTTGTTCTGATTATTATTTAATTTACTATTGTTATTAATTTAATTATTGTTATTATGATTTATTTTGAGTAGTATTAATTTCTTACTTTAGTATATGTACTTATTAGTGATAAATAAAATTATTCTGATGCTTTTGTCTTATTTTTGTCTTATTTTTGCTTCGTCTTATTTTTGCTTCTCCACTTCGTCTTACTTTTGTCTCCGCGCTTTGTCTTATTTTTGTCTTTGCACTTCGTCTTACTTTTGTCTTCGCGCTTCATCTTATTTTTGCTTCTCCGCTTCATCTTACTTTTGTCTTTGCACTTCGTCTTACTTTTGTCTCCCCGTTTCGTCTTAGTTTGACTTCTGCTTCCGTCTCACTTTGTCTTTCTTTGCTTCGTCTCATTTTAGCTTCCGCTGCTTCGTCTTAGTTTTTTTCAGCCTTACCAAAATGGTTCATTACTTCAATATATGTACTTATTAGTGACAAATAAAATTATTTTGATGTTTTCAAATTTTTAATTTATGTGTTGATGATGATGATTATTATTATTCTCATTACTATTATTATTGTTATTTGTATTCTTGAATTACTCATTAGTGTTTATTTTATTATTTTCATTATTGAATTTCTTAAGTTTATTAATTACATTTATTATTATTAAAGAAACATGATAAATATTAATAAAAATATAACAGCAAAAAGTTTAGCGTTTTTCAAATTACACAGTCTCGCGGTCTCGAGAGACTAATAATATGACGGTGAAAACAGAAATATGTTTCAAATTGCATCGTGCAAATGCACGATAGCGATATCGGTGGTTTAATAGCTCAAATCGCTACCGTACATTTGCACGATACCGATTTCTATTATTCATTCTCCCTTCAATCAGAAGTCGCTACGGTGCATTTGCGCGGTTGCGACACTTCGTCTTATTTTCCACTTCGTCTTATTTTTGACTCTATGCTTCGTCTTATTTTTGTCTCCCCATTTCGTCTTATTTTTGCTTCTCCGCTTCGTCTTACTTTTGTCTCCACGCTTCATCTTATTTTTGTCTTTGCACTTTGTCTTACTTTTGTCTCCGCGTTTCGTCTTATTTTTTCTTCTCCGCTTCGTCTTACTTTTGTCTCTGCGCTTCGTCTTATTTTTGTTTCTCCGCTTCGTCTTATTTTTGTCTTTGCACTTTCTTTTACTTTTGTCTCCACACTTCGTCTTATTTTTGCTTCTCCGCTTTGTCTTATTTTTGCTTCTCCGCTTCGTCTTACTTTTGTCTTTACGCTTCGTCTTACTTTTGTCTCCACGCTTCGTCTTAGATTAACTTCTGCTTCATCTTAGTTTGACTTCTACTTCGTCTCACTTTGGCTTTCGCTGTTTCGTCTCATTTTGCCTTCCGTTGCTTCGTTTTAGTTTTCTTCAGCCTTACCAAAATAGGTCATCACTTTCTAATATTATTATTATTTGCCAGTTGCACAACAGTAAAATCAATTTCTAATTATTATTATTATTATTATTAAAATCATATATATATATATATATATATATATATATCAGTATTAATTATAATATATTTAGCATCAATCAAAAGATTTTGTATTCTATAAAATTGACTTCATTAATTAACTATTTAGCTAATTTTCATTAATTCAAATTGACATGGAAAATAAAAAAATTTGTGTATATATGTGTGTGTGTGTGTGTGTGTGCGTGTGCGTGTGTGTGTGTGTGTATGTGTGCGTGTCTAACAGCAATAATAATAATTACATTAATACATTAATTAGTACGGATCAGTAATATTTATATGTTATTGTATTTATATATTTAATAGCAAAGTAAACGTTTGTCTAAGGATCTCGCTAAATAGCCAAAATCGCTACCGTGCAAGTGCCCCCTAACGATTTTTAATTCTCCCCAAAACACAGACTCTTTCTGCACCTCTTCTTCTACTTTCTGTTGCCTAAGTCTTCTTTTAGAAATATCTGCCATTTTCTCCCTTATATTGTTCAGAGTTTCCTAAAGATCTTGTAAGTCAACCCATCTTTCTGTCTGAAATTTAACATTTGCGATAATTTTTGCAGATTTTCTTTTTTCTGGGTTTAAAATTTTGTGCTTTTTCTTTGCCTGATATTTCCACATTTTCCAGACATCATGGCTCCCAGATCGAAGAAAACTCATGAACAAATTGAAGCTGTACTGAGGAGTGAAATGACTGTGGACATTGCAGTCGATTACAGCACTGCATTCTTCGTTTATTCGACGGAAGAAGGATCAAGGTATTTGGCTCTAAAATACAAAACAATTCTCAAAACGCGATATTTTGATTTTGCCCTCTTAGGAGAAATTAGTATGAAAGATGAAGTTATTGAATTCGCTAATAGAGAAAGTTGGGGACATTTTATACAGATCGATTATCCCATCTCCCCTGAGCTCACATTGGAATTTTTTACATCATTAAAGTTTAATTCCAAGAAACCTCAAATTTTTCGGTTTAGATTAAGAGGTGAACTTTATAGATTAAATCAAAGGTTGTTGCGGGAGGTTTTTCAGTTTCCTAGAGTAGAGGTTTAGGGTTCCCATCAGGCCTTCTCACCAACAATCTATTGGAACTTTTTATCTCTGAGTTTGATCCTCACAATGCATCGAATTCTTACTTTTTTTTTTTCGCCGAACGATTGCTTATTCACAAATTCATGTGTTATATTGTGTTTGGAAAAAGCCAAAGCAACAAATGCTCTAACAAGGAACTGGCACTGTTATATTCCATAGATGAAAAGCTTGTTCCTAACATGTTTGTTCATTTTTCCAATTCTCTTATTAAATCTGTGAGAAACAAAGGAACATGCATAGGAATGGGCTATTTAGCAATTGCTCTGGCTCAACATTTTGGCTTTGATGTTAGTGGACTGACATTTATGAACCGTCAATTTTTTGATCTTACATACTTAAGACGGTCAGAAATATTGTGTCAAGATAAGGTGCAGCTTAAAGATCATCGGACACGTTCAGCCTATAAGTTAAAGTTCTCTGTTGATGCATCCAGCTCTGGCACTGATATGCCATATTTTGATTCAAGTGAAGACGAAGTTGCGCCTAGAGATTGGCAAAGAATTGCTAGATTATTGGAAATCAGTAGCAATAACACACAAAAGCAACTTAATGCGATGAGTGATCAGCTTCAAGCTATGAATGAACAATTGCAAATGCTTGCGCGTCAGCAGCAAACGATGGCCTGTCAACAGTGAAGGTTGGATAAGAAAATTCATACAGTTTGACAGAGCCAAGAAATTCACATCGCAATTCCATCTTCATCATCTGCATCTTCTGCATCGGGGTCAGAAAATTCTTAATTTCTTGTATTTGTTTCATCCGTTTCCTTATTTTATTTTGTAATCTTTTTTATTGTTATCCGACGCTGTTAATTTTCTCAGCCCTTATTGAATTACACAATTACTTTGCAAGCCTTACTTCTGTCATTAATTTAGATATACAAGATAACCATTTTTCCCCCGATATCAATTTTGCATTCTTAATCAATTAATCGCGTCGTTTAGTTGTCTTATCTTACTATTTAAATTAACTACTATAATCTAACACTCACGCCATATAAAATCTAAAAAAACAAACCATTTAAATATATGAGATAATCATTAATAGTAAAATACAAACTAGCTAATCGATAAATTAATTGATTAAATTCTGATTATAAAATATATATACATAAATAGCATTGTCAAAAAATGCATTTATGTTATATTTTGCTCATTTTATTAATGATGATGTAATTAGGAAATTAATAATATGTAAATGAAATTTAATTGCAAATTACAAAAAATATATAAGCTAATTATTAACAGTTAAATTAAAATTAGGTAACTAGTTCATTAATTAATTAAATTCTGAAGAGCATTAAAATTTTTAATTGTTGTTAAATATATAATAATTACTACTGATTAGTGATATATATATTTGTTATTATATCTATCTATATATATATATATATATACATATAATATGAATAATACAATTTACATAAATATATTTGTTATTATATTTATATATATAATCATAATATTAATAATAACTATTATTATTGTTATAATCATCTGCCCGATTTACATTATGCTTTTCTTAAATTTTCCACTCTCGCGATCGCGATCGCCAGACCATTCCCTTTTTTAAAAATTTTTTGTAATTTTTTTAAAGTATTGTTTTCACACTTAGTCTCTTCAGGCTATCATCTTTTCTTCTTTCTTATAGAAAGATGTTTGCGACCTTTGTTACAGAGAATAGTAGCTCTCAATGTTTAGTGCAATGAATACAGAGTTTCTAGCTTTAAAATCTCTAACACTTTCAAAATCACTAACTTCTTTTCAAAGTCACTAACTTCTGCAGTCTTCGACTCCGACTCGTATTTATAGCCTTTGTCTTGACTTGCTTCTTGATAACCGCCTCTTTCTTCTTGTTTCTTGATCTTTGAAGAAACAGTTATTCAGTTGAGTTCTATAACCAACTCAGACTAATTATCCATCCGACGTGGTATCAGTTCTTCGTTTTATTTTCGTCTCAGCTTCCGCTTCATCTTATTTTCCACTTCGTCTTAGTTTTCGCTTCATCTTACTTTTGACTCCGCGCTTCATCTTATTTTTGTCTTCGCACTTCGTCTTATTTTTGCCGCTCCGCTTCGTCTTACTTTTGTCTCCACGCTTCGTCTTATTTTTGTCTTTGCACTTCATCTTACTTTTGTCACCGCGCTTAGTCTTATTTTTGCTTCTCCGTTTTATCTTATTTTTGTCTTTGCACTTTGTCTTACTTTTGTCTCCACGCTTCGTCTTATTTTTACTTCTCCGCTTCGTCTTACTTTTTTCTTTGCACTTCGTCTTAATTTTGTCTTCACGCTTCGTCTTAGTTTGATTTCCGCTTCGTCTTCGTTTGGCTTCTGCTTCTGTCTCACTTTGGCTTTTGCTGCTTCGTCTCATTTTGGCTTCCGCTGCTTCGTCTTAGTTTTCTTCAGCCTTACCAAAATGGTTCATCACTTTCTAATATTATTATTAATTGATTTTCATCAAAATTATTAATTGTAAAGTCATTTTGACTTAACAATCTCCCCCTTTTTGATGATAACAAATAATCATA
>JAOTAX010027661.1:0-11655 GCA_025629825.1 Erythroxylum guanchezii
AAAACGAATCGATTCTTTTTCTCATTGATTTTCTTAAAGCCCAAATTCATCTATAACACAATTCATATACAAAAACATTCATTTCATTTTATTTTAATATTTCTAATTTCCACTAAAAATTCAGGGTCCAACAAATATCAAGCTTTATTCCCTTTTAGAAGTTCAAAAAAATGGTGAAGTATGCTTGCTTTATTACAAGACTTTTGTTCAGTTGGCTGATATTTTCATTCAACTTCTTCCAAAAAACAAATTTGAGTTTTTGAGAGAGAAACTGGGGGTCTGCAGCTACTGATGTAAGGAGGAGTGTTGATGCAGGTATGCCTTAGTATCTACTAAAATTATGCTAACATGGTGTTATCATGGCATGATGGCAACGTTAAAATTATGAAAAATGGCTAAATTTGTAGAAGTAAACCATAGTGGGGTGCAACATGGGGTATGGAAGCAGAAAAAAGGGGTACATATGCAAAAATTGAAGGCTTTGACCATGTTTTAAGCTAGATATTAGGCATTTTCTATTAGTGGCTATTTTGTAGCTGTGATTGGTTTGTGATCATGGAAACATTGGTTGTTTTGTTGAATTTTAATTATAAGTTTTGTGTATTTAAGGATGTTTCAATTCAACGAAATCAAGACAATATTCTCATCCATTTTTCTTTGTGTTCCTATTGCTTCCATTTTTAGTAGTTTTGCTGCTTAAATTTTTAACTCCTACAATTATATTAGAAGAAGCAAAATTTTCCAACATAATAAATTAAAATGTATAACTCAATCTAGTCTTTTACATTCTTTACCGGTTTTAGAGAAGTTGCGGAATGATATCAATTCAGATTTTATTAAAGGTCCTCCCAAGTCTAATGGATTTATAGTCATTCTAACAGTGGTGGATAGTTGAGTAAATATGCCCTTTTTTTTCCTTTGGTTCATCTGTATTTAGTAAAAAAGGTGGCATAAGTTTATGTTAACTATGTACACAAACTGCATGGGATGCCTATTTGGGTGGTGAGTGATAGAGATCCCGTATTTTGTAGCCATTTTTAGACTGAGTATTTTAGAATTTAAAGGTGACATTATTACATTCTACATCTTGTCATCCTCACTTAGATAGACAATTAGAGGTATATAATAGCATAATAAACTTAATTACTATGCATAACCAATGATTGCCCTCATCACTAACATCACAGGTTATCCCTGGCAAAATGGTGGTACAACACTACTTACCATTCTACCATTCAATCTTCTCCTTTTTAAGCATTATATGATTACTCTCCTCATTTGCATACTCCATATTTAATTAGCAATTCAAATGTTTTGGAGGTCGATTAGACCATGCAAGATTGAGAAACAACAATTAAATTACTCTAGTTCCATATGTGACAAACTCAAAATCGAATGAAACAAATTGCTGACAAACGTAAAACCAATTGAAAATTTCAAATTGGCGATTTAGTTTATGCAAAGTTAAAACCATATCAGCAACATACTCTTCATAGTTAGACTAATCAAAAGTTGGTATCTCTTTATTTTGGGCATTTTTTAGTGATTCATTGTATTGGTACTATTGCTTATCATTTACAATTACAAGCAATAACTCAAATACATCCTACTTTCTATGTTTTGCAGCTCAAGAACACATGTTGGTCTATTCACCTAAATCAGTTCTCATCTTCTGGATTTCTGCTGTCTAAATTAAAGTATCCAATGGCAGTGTTAGATTGATGATTGGTTAATCGAGAAAACAAACAAGTTGTATAACTTTTGATTCAATAATCAGTCGATAATATCCAAGATTATTCTAAGGAGTATCTATGTGATATTCAACAACATTATCCTAATGCTAACCTTGTGGACAGGTCTGTCAAAGGGGGAGGCATTATTTGTAAAACCTATATATAATATGTGGCTCATTAATAATTATGGTTTTAATAATATTATGTGCTAAATTCTGATTGGTCAATTTGATTAAGTAAAGTAAGGTTTTGCTTTTAAACTTACCGTTTGATGGGAACAGTTAAAATATCCTTATTTCATAGAAACTAGTCCTCTATCTTGCCCACACACCTCTTTACTTTTTCATTATTAGAAAGCAAAATTACTGAGAGAAAGAGGAGAGAAATCAAATTTCTCTATATTCAATCACTTCAAGGTTTTTTTTTTTTGATTATGATTAAACTAAACTCTTGGACTAAGATATGTAATTTCTATTTTATATTTTGGTGGAAAACATAGAATTTTAAGATTTGAATTAAAGGATAATTACAATTATGTCTATGCAGTAATTATGTTTACTTGTGATATCAGAGCCTAGTTCTAAAATCTATTATTTTTCTATTCAAAATATATTTAATTCATATTATTTCCACATAATTTCTTGTTGAATCTACTGGGTTATTAAAATTTTCTTTGTATCTCATGTTTGATTCTGTAGTATGGTCAAGTTTTTAAGACGTTAATTTTCTCTTTCTTTTCAACTTAAAAAAGGGAGATATAATATGTCAATGCTTGAATGTCGTGCATAATCGAAATAAACGTTTGAACTTTTGTGGGTTTCACTTACTACAAGCAAGGGTGATTATATGTATATACGTTCACATGTGTGATATACACGTATGGTTAATGAATATATCACACAGTTTCCTAAGTGATATGCCATCTTGATTTGATGGTATTGACCGATTGAACTTGATAGATGGCTGCTCTTTATTAACTTTCACAAATAAAAAAAAAAGCCCTTTAAGGAAACGAAGACAGCACTTAGGGAGATGTCCTCGTGGATTGGGTGACGTAGAGGATAGGAGGATGGGTACCTATGTCGAGCCACGTGTACGAGAGTTATTATTATTATTATTTTTTTTTAGGAAAAATTATTATTATTATTATTATTATTATTATTGTTAATTTAAAATGATGTAAGTGGGCATCTGCATTGCTAATTAAAGTATGATCTATTAATACATATGCATAATTTTAATATTTATATTTATGATAATTTGTTAGTCACTAAAGTCGCCAAGTTTTGATATTTAATGGATATTAATTTATAAATTATTTTAATTCAATTACTCATGATTTATTTATGTTTATTAAGAAAAATGATATAATGAATTCACAAGTATTTAAAGTTCATTAATTATAAAATATTTCAGGATTACCCAAAGGTTAATTAATTAATTTTATAATTTGTGGACATGAAGTGTTAATTTATATGCTTAGAATGATTGTGTTTAGTATATCCAAAGATATCTAATATGTTTGTTGGAGGTATATTTAATTAACAATTAAGTAATATAAAATTAGTATCATTATTGAAATTATGGTATGTCTTAAAATCACCCAAAGGAGATATTAGATATACACTAATTTCCATTGTTTTGTGTGGAATCATTGTTTTGAACCTAATTTAAGTGTTAAGTTTCTGTTAACTTTAATTCAGTTGCTTCATTTGTTCCATCCTTTAATATATTAAATTACTCTGCCTGGTGTGAACAAGTTCAATTTCACCTTGGTGTGTTGGATCTTGATTTGACACTCCAAGTTGAGATACCAATTGCTATTATTGATTCAAGCAATACCAATGAGAAATCTTTCTATAAAACTTGGGAAAGATCCAACAGATTGGAGCTTAATTTTTATGCGAATAACTGTTGCTAACAATATTAAGACAACTTTTCTTGTTGGACCCCGAAATGTTTTTAAGTTAAACATGATTTAGAATATTTTTGAGATTTATTGGGTTAATTATTTTTGGAGTTATTTAATTATGTCAAAGTTAGTAAGATTTATTGAATAGGTAGGTGGAATTAAAGTGTTAATGTAATAAGAATGTTCAAGGGCATTTTTGGGAGATTACTTAAGCATAAAAGACATAAGGTTTATAAGGAAGGGTAAGATGGACTTTGCACACTCATTAAGGGTAGAAATGGAAGAAGAATATGTTGCCTTGCTTGTTAAGAAGAGCAAAACGTGAATTGAAGGGAGAGAAAAGTGAAAAACGAAAATAAGAGAGGTTTCGGTGAAAGAAGAAAAGAAGAGAAATCAAGCTTGTTAAGGTAAGTTGACCATCTTTTCTTCTTGCTTTGTTAAAGAAATGGGTTGTGTTGAGGAGGAAGGAGTTAGAAAGAGAAAAGGGTTTTGTGTAAAGAGTGAAGGATTTGTGTTGGAAGAAGATGATTTAAGAGAACTCATTTGATTTTAGGGTTTCTAAACTAGGTTTTGGCTTTTCTAACCTAGATGTGCTATGGATAGGTTAGGTTTAAACTCAAATTTAGCATATTTTTTAATTCTTGAAGTTTATGAATTTTCATTTGAATTTGGATTAAATAGGAATTGGTTTATTTGAAGGGAATTAAGAAAACTTTACTCAAGAGCAAGAGGAAAGGCAATCTTGAGCTTGGATTTTCAGTAAAATTAGGTGGGTAATGTATTTATAGTATTGTGTAATTGGGCAAATTCTTGCCTATGTGTGTGTATATTGATTTGCTTGAATTTGATTTGCTTGAAATTGAAATCGTTGTGAATGTTTGGAAATACATGATGCATTGTGATTATGTTATACCTTGAAAGAGGCTATAAAATTTTGAATTAGATGAAAAGAAGAAAAAGCATGAAAGTATGAACATATGATTGAATTAAGCATAAATTTGCTTGTGATTGGGCAATAGAGGAACCCTTTCGTTAGTCACGTGCAAGTTGACCTATAGCCTTCTCCCGGCTGCCCTCTTGAGGCCACGAGATCCTGAGAATTCGGAGTTATTTTGTTCACGGAGTAAACTTCGGTTTCTTTGTTTCGTTGCACGGAACTCTCGATCCATTTGTTTGTGCATTGCATCTTTAAATTGTCAAGTATGAAGCATTTTGAGTGTTATGAGTTTTGAGCTAAATTTGATGAATTGTTGGATACATATCTATATATACGTGTATATATGCTTGACTTTAGTCAATTGCCAATGGCTATAAATATATTAGCCAATGAGCTATGTTGCTCATCCCACTATTCCCTCCTCAGGTGCTGAACGAGAAAGTTAGCAATCCTTGCAAGGTATCAGAAACTCCAACATATTAGAAACTTTTGTAACTAAGTTAGTGATTAGACTTTGGATAGCTTTATAAGCATATCAAACATTGAGCATCTAATGTATTTTGTATCTTGTGTTAAATCTTTGATGCAATGTTGTTATGTCATTAATACTATGTATGAACTTTAATTTGAATTAGGAATGAATTGAGAACTGAAGAAGTTCCAAAGTTTCCAATGTGTATGTGCTCATTTATCTTGTAGTAATACATTTCATATTTCAAGTCTTTCATAGGTGTAGAAATTGTGTTTTGAAAGAGAGATTTCATATTTCAAGTCTTTCATGAAAGTTGTAGATCTAGAAGTCCTATTTCAAACCGTCTAAGAATGACCTTAATTTGATATCTCTAGTGAAAGTTATGCCAATTGTCCCAAAATGGGTCTTTGACTAAAGCCTTTCATCTGGTTTCATCTGACCTTTCTTTTGGTCTAATGTTGACCCTCTAGATGAGAAAATCTCTCTTTGGTGTCTTCATGAAAGTTATAGTTCTAGATGTTTCCTTTGAAAGCGTCCTATGATGACCTTAATCTTATATCCCTAGTGAAAGATATGCTAATCGTCCAAAAATAGGTTTTGTATGATTGAGGACAAAAACATGTTTGATTCTTTTGGCTATAACCGCATCATCCGACCTCCAAATGAGATGATTCTTGTCTCTAATTAGACTAGAGGCATAGAGCTACAAATTATCTGAAGGAATCAAATTTTAATTCAATCTCTAGGACTTTCAATTTCTGGATAGAAGTTGGGTATAATGTACTGTTTCAGTTGAATAACAGTCTGAAAGTGTTTGGGCCCTAACTTTTAGATTTCTGAACCAAGTTGAATGAATTTGGTGTCATTAGAAACTTAAGACAATAAGGAACAAAATTTTTTAGGAAGTCAAATTATAATTCCGATATAAGGTTTCCCAAAATCTGTCCTGAAGTTGAAGAAATGTGTTTGCTCGCATTTAATGAATCCGAATGTTAGGCTCCAGAAGCGGGGTCCAGCACTTCTCAACACTAAAGTTGCTAAAGAATTTATGAAATTTGTGGAAGAGCATTCCCAAATTACTGATAAGTCATTTGTGGGGACATTAATGGTTAAGTTGACCATTGTGAAGTTTGATGGTTCATGAAGCATGTATGAACATGTCATTGAAAAACACTGTAAAGGATAAGTGAAATGTGAATGAATTGGCCAATATGCTTGTTCAAAAGGAGACAAGGCTTAAGAATCAAGGGACCCATATCATTAATTTCTTAGGTCATCAAGGAGCTAGAAAGAAGCCCAAAAGGAATTATGGCAAAGGCGGGCAAGCAAGGACCACTTAAAGTTAATGAATCCTCTAGTTAAGAAGGAACATAAAGGTGATAGATGCCATTTTTGCAAGAAAATTGGGCATTATCAGAAGGATTACCTAAAATGTAAAGGCTAGTTCGAAAAGAAAGGTAAGCTTAATACTTTAGTATGTTTCAAATATAATTTGATTGAATTTCCTTACAATACTTGGTGGATTGATTCTGGTTGTACCACTCATGTTTTGAATACCTTGAATGGATTCCTTACAACCCAAACCATAACCCTAAATGAAAAGTTTGTTTTGATGGGACACCGTGTCAATTCTCTAGTTGAAGCCACAGGAACTTATCGTTTGATTTTAGATACTAGACATCATTTAGATTTGATTCAGACACTTTATGTACCTTCTATTTCTAATAATTTAGATTCCTTATCTAAACTTGATTTTGTTGGTTATTCTTTCAAATTTAGGAATGAATGTTTCAGTTTATTTAAAAAATAATTGCCTTGTTGGTTCTGGTATTCTTTATGATGGCCAATACAAGTTAATCTTGATAACCTTCTTGTTGAAAACCTACTAACCTTGCATCATAATGTTGGTACTAAATGTGGTTTAATTAATGAAAGTTCAACTTTCTTATGGCATAAATATTTAGGTCATATTTCCAAAGAAAGACTACAAAGATTGGTAAAGAATGAAATTTTACCATATTTGGACTTTACTGATTTTGGTGTGTGTGTGGATTGCATTAAGGAAAAGCAAACCAAACATACAAAGAAAGGAACCACAAGAAGCACATAACTTCTTAAAATTATACAAAATGATATATGCGGATCTTTTAATGTTCCATAGTTTAGTGGAGAAAAGTGTTTCATCATATTTATTGATGACTTTTCATGTTATGGATATGTCTACTTATTGCATGAGAAGACTCAAGCAACAAATGCATTAGAGGTGTTTGTTTATAAGGTGGAAACACAATTAGATACAAAGTTGAAAATTGTCAGATCTGACTGAGGTGGTAAATTTTACAGCAAATATAATGAGTCAGGATAATGACCAAGTCCATTTGCCAAATTTCTTAAAAAGTGTGGCATATGTGCTCAATATACAATGCCAAATACACCACAACAAAATGGTGTGAAAGAAAGGCGTAATCGTACATTAATAGATATGGTTAGGAGTATGCTAAGTAATTCGTGTTTACTCTTATTGTTGTGGATTCATGCATTAAGGTCCCTTGTTTACATGTTAAATAAGGTTCTTAGAAAGGCAATTCTAAAGACTCCTTTTGAACTGTGGACTAAAAGGAAACCTAGTCTAAGGCACTTACAGGTTTACAGTTGCCCGGTGGAAGTAAGAATTTATAATCCACATGAAAAGAAATTGGATGCAAGAATAATTAGTGGATATTTTATTGATAATCTAGAAACATCTAAAGGGTATAAATTTTATTATCCTAATCATACAAAAAAAAATGTTGAAACTAGAAATGCTAGGTTCATTAAGAATGGTGAAACCAGTGGGAGTGTTGAAAGACCATGTAATGTAGTTATTTAAGAAATAAAAGTTGAAGTTCCCTTACCAAATTCTTCAATACATGTTACTCCTACAGTTGTAAAACAATTTGATAATTTACAGGAGCAATAAATAAATGATAAAACACTTCATGAAGAGCCTGTAGTTAATAAACCTATTAAACCTGCAATTAATGTTCCAGTTGTGAAACAACCATAAGAAATATCATTGGAAAGGTCTCAAAGATTTAGAAAACCAGTTATTTCTAATGATTATGTGGTATATCTATAAGATTCAGAATTTGACTTAGGAACTAAAGATGATCTGGTTTCACTTTCATAAGTCGTTGAAAGTGTTAATTTTATTAAATGGATTGATGCTATGAAAGAAGAGCTTAAGTTTATAGAGCATAATGAAGTTTGGGATTTAGTCAAATTGCCTAAAGGTTGTAAGAGAGTCAGATGTAAGTGGGTTTTGAAGACTAAACGTGACTCTTATGACAATAATGAAAGACATACAGCTAGACTTATTGCTAAAAGCTATACTCAGAAAGGTGGTATTCATTATAAGGTGAATTTTTTACCTGTTTCAAAGAAACACTCCTTAAGAATTGTTATGGCACTAGTAGCTCATAATGATTTAGAGTTACATCAAATAGATATGAAAACATCCTTTCTTAATGGTAATTTAGAGGAAGAAGTGTATATGGATCAACCTGTTTTTCAATTGAAGGAAAGGAAGACATGGTTTGTAAACTTAAGAAATCGATATATAGACTTAAGCAAGCCTCCTAACAATGGTATCTTAAGTTTAATGATACTATTATCTCCTTTGGATTTAAAGAAAACATCTTTAATCGATGTATATCTAAAAATCAGTAAGAGTAAGTTCATATTTTTCATACTTTATGTTGATGACATCTTGTTAGCTACTAATGATCTGGGTTTAATGTATAGCATAAAGAACTTTCTTTCTGAGAATTTTGAAATGAAAGATATGAGAGAAGCCAATTATGTGATAGGAATTGAAATATTTCATGATAGGTCAAAAGGACTATTAGGCTTATCTCAAAAAGCTTATAATAATAAGGTCTTGGAGAGGTTTTACATGAAAAATTATTTTGCATGTTTAGTTCTAATTCAGAAGGGAGATAAGTTTTATCTTAATCAATGTCCTAAGAATAAATTGGAATAAAAGCAAATGGAAAATATTCCTTATACATCAATTGTTGAAAGCCTAATATATGCTCAAACTTGCACCATATTAGACATTAGCTTTGCTGTCAGTATGTTGGGTAGGTATCAAAATAATCCTGGATTGGATCGTTGAAACCTGCAAGGAAAGTTTTGAGATATCTACAAGGTACTAAAGATCATATGCTCGCTTATAAGAGATTTAATTATCTAAAAGTGATTAGATATTCAGATTCATATTATACCAATTGCATTGATACTAGAAAGTCCACTTTTGGCTACCTTTTCCTATTAGCTAGAGGTGCTACTTCTTGGAAAAGTCAAAAGTGCAAAACAGTCTATCATTGCTGCATTCACTATGGAAGCTAAATTTGTAGCATGTTTTGAAGCTACAATCCAAGGATTATAGTTATGGAATTTTATTTCGAGACTTAAAGTTGTTAACGGTATTACCAAGTTGCTAAAAATTTATTGTGATAATTCTGCAACATTTTTTTCAAAGAATGACAAGTATTCTAAATGTGCTAACATATAGAATTAAAATACTTATTTGTTAAAAAAGAAGTTCTAGAAATAAACAATGTCAATTCAACATATTAGCACTAATTATATGATTGTAGATCCTTTGATGGAAGCATTGAAACCGAAAGTCTTTAAAGAAAATGTTGAAAGAATGGGTATTATGAGATACCATTATTGAGATTTATGATGTTTATATTTTGACACTGTGAGCTTATTTATGTTTATGTTTTTGTCAATCCTATTTTATAGTATTCATTTATGAATAAATTGTGTTGATAGGGTTTATTGTTAAATAAGACATGATTGTTAGACCATTAATGTGTTTCTTATTTATGGATCATATTGAATAAAGCGCTAATATTGTAGTACATGGAAAGAATTGTCTTTTGTTCAAATGTGAAATTATTACGACTCTTATTAGTATCTTTGTTTGATTGTGATTTATGGTATAGTCAAAATTAAAGAATTTAGCAAAGTTTATGCGCAGAATGATTATTTATTATTAAACCTTGATATAATGTTTTTCAATTAATGAGCCAAGTGAGAGAATGTAAAACCCATATATAATATGTGGCTCATTAACAATTATGGTTTTAATAATATTAAGTGCTAATTTTTGATTGGTCAATTTGATTAAGTAAGAAAAGGTTTTGTTTTTAAAATTATCGTTTGATAGGAACTGTTTAGATATCTTATTTCATAGAAACTGGTCCCCTCTCTCGCCTACATACCTCTCTTTACGCTTTCACCATCAGAAAGCATGATTATTGAGAGAAAGATGAGAGAAATCAAGTTTCTTTATATTCAATCACTTGGAAGGGTTTTTCTCAATTACGATTAAACTAAACTCATTAACCAAGGTACATAATTCTTATTTTATATTTTAGTGAAAGCATAGAATTTTGAGATGTGGATTAAAGGACTATTGCAATTATGTCTATATAGTAAATATGCTTACATTATTACGGGAAGATGAGTTAGAAAAGTGATGAAAGGAAGAAGATGATAAACAGGAAGAAACTTAAGAAGGATAATCAGATGGACCCCATTTATGAAGTCCAGAATTCAGAGACATTTAATAGTCGAAACACATTGCAAATTTAAAAAAAAAAGATTTAACGCATACGCAGAAAATCGATAATCAAATCGACCCGATTTATTTAAAAACATTTCAATCACAAAGATGCAAACATTATTGAACACATCAGAGTTTCGGTAATCACTTGGGCCCATTTCAAAACACAAAGTTTGTTTTAACAATATCTTTACATTCAAAAACCACCCCTTTTGCCTTAATACAAATATAAAATACAAAATACAAACTACACATGATACAATTGAATGCTTATGCTTAAGATGATTCTAAAATACAAAAAGTTCCTGAACTAACTTAATTACAAAAGTCTTTAACTATCTTGGAGTTCCAATGCCTTACAAGGATCGCTAATCTTCTCTTTCTGTACCTGAGGAGGGAAGCGTGGGGTGAGCTACATAGCTCAGTGGTTAATATATTTTTAGCTATTGGCAACTGACCAAAGTCAAGCATATGTATGTATATATATATCTAGCAATTCTAGCATTCATACTTTATTCAAGCAATTTAAACATTCATCTTTTTTTTTTTCTCAAATCACAAAAACTCTATATGCTTCATACTTGACCATTTAAAGATGCAATGCACAAAAAACAGCTCGAGGGTTCCATAAAACAGAATGAGGAAACCGAAGTTTTCCCCATGAATAGAATGAGTCCATTTTTTGAAGCTCATATGCCACAAGTGGGCAGCCGGGAGAAGGCTCTTGTCAACGTGCACGTGACGAACAGAATGGTTCCACTCTCACCCAAACAGAAGCACATAATCATGCTTAGAATCATTTTGCCAAAATGCTTTTATACTTTCAAATCTTTTCTTTCATCTTTCTTTTTCTTTCCTTTCTATATATGCAAAATGCCATGACATATTTCAAGGCATAACATTGATCAAAATCACAATTAAATTTTATCAAGATATCATGCTTCTTTCACGGTATAACATAATCAAAATCATCATGTATTTTCA